>SKCR01022965.1:0-63869 GCA_019454045.1 Zanthoxylum bungeanum | reverse complement strand
TTATATACTTCGTGTCGAAAATTTCAAAAGTTTCCGATCGTGTTTTTCAAAAGAACACATAACCATAACGTGATGCCACATCCGTTAAGGTCACGAAATATTCATGTTATCATCTAGCCTAGCTAGACATGGGCCCACTTACTTCACCATGAATAGGGCTAACAGATCGGTGGCCCTTTTACTATTACCAAGTAAATAGTATTTTAGGTATTTAACCTAATAAGCTAGATTCGTAGACCTTATTTGAATAGTCAAATCAGTCCTAGTACCCACTCTTCAAAAAGTGTGGATATACGAGTCTTGTTTAACTGTGTCCCAGACAACAATGCCATAAATAAGTCTCTATTGATCAAATCAATTTGAGCTATTTATTTGTCATTTTTATATGTTTGAGATTTTATTATATTCAAAATATAAATTATGTTATTTACATCTAATGTATTTATCTCAGTATCATCTTTATATAATGAAACACTTTAGTGTTCTAGATATAAAGGTTTTATCCGCAACGGATTAAACACTGATATAGAGATAATGTCTCTAGTAAAACTAGTTACATTATAACATTTCCTAATTTAAGTACATACCCAAAGGGTAGTTCCTAAACTTAGGTATCTACGGTCGAAACAGCGACTTTCGTCCCATTTCCAATTCGCAGAGAAATCTCGGCTTGAAGTCAGTATCCAGCTCACAGCGGATTCTGAACATCAATACATATATGTTTATGTATCACACTAAGTATTTAAAATCCAATTTCAATACTAGCATTGAACATAACTTTGACAAATATTTTTTAAAGTTAGAGCCTCGCCCTTTCTTTAATTCCTTCGTGTCTTCCATATCCAAATGGTAGTCACTTTGGGATATGTCAATCATCTTTTTAATATTTAACAAACCTTTGGCCAAGCCTTGGGTTTCGGAATATTGAAACGATGTGCACCTTGTGCTACATGCCCAATGCAAACTTGCAACTTTGACTTTTCTCCACTAGAATAGTCAATTAATTCTCCAAGATTATAATTGCAACTTTAATACTTTTAAATCTAAAGATAAATTTATTATAAGTATATTAATTAAGCACTAAAGTCATCATCACATAAATCTTCCAAAGATTTTATGCTTTACTATTTGCTTAACTATGGGCTCAGTCATAATAAGTTATTTTATCAAATAAATTAACCTATTATTAATTCCCAATTGAAAATTAAATCATTTAAAACATTTAATCCAAGGATTATATATTTTAAATATTCAACCTTTCAATTCTTTCTTGATTTCAATAGTCCAACTATTTAATCAATTTAATAAGGTACTATTTATTATAATGATTACAATAATCTAATTATTTAATCAACTATAATTTTAATATTGATTACTATAATCCAATTATAAAATCAACTATCATTTTAATTCAATTATATTGATTACTATAATCCAATTATAAAATCAACTATATATTGAATGAGTTTGTATATAGTCCAACTATATATATATTTTTAAAACAACGTAAAATATTGACGAATGATATTTGTTTGAGCGCGTATGGCGAGTAATTGAACGAATGTTGTAAATTCAATACTTGCCTCCCACTATTTTTCGTCGAGCCTCTAACCCTCTGGGAGTACTCGGGAAACCGCGTTTCCTAGTGGGCTGGGATCCTGTCAAATAACATACAAACTTGACTTTGGCCAACAAGCTGTATGCTACTTAACCAGGTAGATCTCACAGATCAATTGGATCCAATCCAATTCCCAGATCCGGTTAGGTGGACATCCAAGTCCTAAACATATTACATATGCCAATGTATCTAATACATTTTCTAACCTTAACCTCTGAATCATCTAGGCCTTGGCTTTGGCACAAAAAACCTAATGACTCCTTAAGCAGGGACCCATTGACAAGGAAAGTTTCGTAATCAATGTCTTTGGACAAGAAGTGATCTTGACTTTGGCCAACAAATCACAACTTGGACTAGACACCGATATGGAACAAAACTCTCATGATTCAAATACATCCAATTGACAAGGTCTTGACTTTGGCCAACAAACCAATGCCAATCAGATCTTGAACAAGAATCATTCAACGGAAGGATAATCGCTTAATATAAAACGAGGATTTTTCGCGTGCAAATTGGCTACCAATTTAATTATCTTTGTTAGGTCTCATCATCATACACCCTTTAAACATGCATTCTAAACACATAATAAAGCGAGTATGAAATAAAATAATAATGATATGCGGATGGATACTTAACACATTGATCCTAGATCAAATCTCTCCCTTCTCACTCTCAGCTAGCACTTGTACTACTTCTACCCGTTACACTACACTTCTAAAGAAACCTCATATACATAGAGGGGAATAGGTGAGAAGAGAATACAAGAGAAAGAATGTGATAAGGCTGGACACGCAGGTCCAATTTAATAAATCGAATTTATTACAACAATTTCTAAAATTGCCCCACCCATCTAATATCCATCCGATATACATTATTCATTCAACACAACCAAGTATTCACACATATAAGCATGCTATCAATCAATCTAATCAAATTAATTAATCTGATAATTAAGTGATCATCCAATGTTCAAACAACGATTTGATTTTGATCGAGTCAAACTCGTTTTTTAACGAATAAGTACTTAAAGTACGAATTCATGAATTAAATTAAACTACATTATTAAATCTAATTTAACATGTACTTAATACTAATTCACTATTCAATTCCAAATTAATATTACACTTTTATTTAATAAACCTTTTACGATTTAAATTCCAAATCTAATCGTAACGCGTCTCAAAGACCGATTAACGTCCAACGTCAATTCAATTAAAGTCCAATGGGCTTTTGATTGATTTCTTAAGGCGTGGACTTTTGGTCAACTCGGTCAAACCGATAACCAAAGTCCAATCCGGGATTTACCCCATAAGCCCATAAATCAATCTTGGCCCATTAGGCCCAATTGAACTTTAAGGTTCATTAGTCGCATTTGGGCTTTATGGTTAAGGTTTTGGCCCAATTGGATCCAATCCATTTGGCCTAAACCAAACTTGATAAATCAAGCCCAATAGGCCCAATTACAACAATAGAAGCCCAAATCCAATTCAAGCCTAAATAATTAAATTACACTAATCCAATTACGCAATTTAATTACCTAAAGTGCGTTACATGATTAATCGACTAAAACAATATTTCTAAAACACATATTACTCCAATTAATCATGCTAAATTCATTATCACATGTCAAACACACAATATGAAAAATCAAACCCATTTACATGCTTTTAAGTCTCGGCCAAAAGAGGGATTTTGTGTCCGATTCGTTTTCGATCCAATCGAACCCACAATCGACATCAAATCACCATCCTAAATGATTTCATACACATCCAATATCACAAAATCAAAAATTACCAAGACATTAGGGGCATTATCCAATTCGGCCAAGGTAAGGTTTTTGGGGATTTTTGTCCGATTCAAAATCCAATCCAATTCGATTCAAATTAAATCATCCTACATGATTCTAACTCATCAATGAATCAAAATCAAAAATTCCAAGAACTCCAAGAACACATCTACATTCGGCCAACACAAAAATTGGGGATTTTGATCCAATCATTATTTCAAATGAACGATCCAATCAAACTTCAATTAAACATCATTTAAACATGCTCAATCAAACAATTTAACCAAATCATGCTCAAAATCAATTTACCCAAATTTTAAGCCCTACAAATTTCATGCTTGCAACTATAGCTCTGATGCCATTGTTGAGTTTTTCTAAGGTCCCAAGATCAAATCAAAGCATGAAAACATGAGTGAATACACCAACGGAGGTAGCGGAATACTCACATCGATCGGTCGTTGAGTCGATTTGGAGACGATTCAAGCCCAAAAACTCACTGCCAAGGACGCCAATCACTGCAGTTCACTGCCTCCATTTTTTCAGTTTTGAGATGACGAAACGGGCTCCAAGCCTCGTCCGATGGATCCCGGCTCATGGGTGAACCTCCCTACCACCTTCACAAGACTCGTAAGTGTGCTAGCACTTGAATTTTTGACACAAAAACCCACCCTTGCTTCCCTTAAACTCACGACATTTGCTTCCAAAACAGAAACTTTTCAGCCCTTGGGCGTGAGATGAGAAGAGAGAAATAGAGAGATGAAAATGTGTGTGTTAATGGAAATGAAATGCATTTAGTATATCTTATATACTTGTAGTGAAATTAACTTAATTTCCCTTGCATTTGCATTTCATTTGCCTTGCATTTGCATTTAAAAAGTCAAACAATTTAAAGCAAACACTATTCACATCAACTTTAAGTCATGTCTACTTTATGTCAAGTGTCATGTCTTTTCCATCAATCAATCACTCACATCAATCAATCAAATGTCACATCACTCAAAGTGACGCTTGATTTGACGCTTGATGTGATGAATGACTTGACGTTAGATTTGACGCTTGATGTGACTTGCGTCGCGGCACTCGAATTCAAAATACGAATGTGCTCGCAATCACACTCGGGCTCGGGTTCGCTAATTCCAATTAACGATTTTTCCGTCGCGTCGTAATTAAATGATTACGCCTGGCGAATTCACTATTCACGTCGCTAACGAATTAATTCTAAATTAATTCGTTCGCCCGAATTAAAATCTAATTTTAATTCCGCGTCGAAATCTAATTTCGTTTAATATATCGAATATATTAATTCATCGATTAATTCCAAATTAATCATTATCTCTCTCTCGACGATATTTTATCCTAGATAAAATATCTCCGTGATTAATCCTAGATTAATTTTCTCTCTCTTCTATATAATCCCGATATTATTCAAGAGTGCGAGTTGTGCGTCATCGGTGGATTATCGGGAAGCGACCCATGAGATCTCCGGATAATTTGGCTATAAATACGGTCGTCGGTGTAACCGAATCACGTACGTACCAAGTACTACGTTCTACCGATTTACGAGACAAGGTCGACTCCTAGTAAAGTACCAAGTCTACCCAATTCTCCGGACATATCCTTTTAAGAATATTAGATCTATATCAAGCGTAGTATACAATCGTATTGTGCATATCGGCCCAGTATCGGATAGTCACGTGTTAGGGCTGGGGCTGGATAAGTGTCTACCCCGTCCGAAACACATATCGGATGTCTGGTAACTAGTCTCTATAATCGGATATTCATGACCTGGTCATAATATCACGATTGGATGCGCATCACTTAAGAGCACTAATACCGTATCCTGCGTGACATCATCTCCATTATGACTGGAGTGATACTTCCGTCTCGACATCACATCCAATACTCTACGACTCTCTGATAAACCCAGAAGTGGTAGACACAGAACCGGTCAAAGCCCCCAACCACCAAAACCAAAGTTTATCGATTATCGTAAGTATAGCGATGCAAGTCTCAGGTTAAGACTATACACACCTACCTTGATTTCGGCCTCCCATAGACACCTATTCATAATACCAATGGGATTCCGAAGGGTCTATCCAGAGCGAAGCTGTTTCCCGTACCATCGGTGAAACACGACCTCCTATCGCACTTGCATAAGTCTCCAACACTTATATATATGAGAACTATGCCGTTGTGCCCTCACAACGCGCACAAGTGCAATACTAGCCTATTCCGCATTATCGATGTCCAGTCTCGATAATACTACGGCTAGGGATATTTAATGATTATCCTTCGTGGACTGATACTGTCTCATATCATCTCAATCCAGGAACTAATCATAGGGACCTCTCTTCATTTATATATCTATGGTGATCTAATCACAAATGACGAGAGTGTAATTTCCTTGTTACATAGTTAATTTGCTACAACAACACAATGATCTGTGCAAATAGTGACGCTATGGGTCATATTATCCAACACCTGGGTGTTAAGAGACGTCCAGTTGAGTCGTTTTCCTGGACGTAGTGCAGTTTTAGTTTTCAGGTTTTTAGTTTCCAGATTTTAGCTTTTTAGTATTAGATTTCAGAAACAGAATTTAAAAACCAGTTTTTCAGTTTACAGTTTTGAGATATCGTTTCGGTTTTCGATTACAGATTACCATTTCAAACATAGTTTGAGTGCCCAGTTACAGTTTTCAAAAGAAAGAGCTTTTCCAGAAAAAGGAGTAAGATAAAGTTTTCAGAAAGTATTTTCAGAAAGGTTTTCAGAAAGGATCTTCAGAAAGGTTTTCAGAAAGTATTTTCTAACTACATAGTATGTTAAGTGTAGTAAAGTTTACAAGTCGAGCATATATCTCAAGTATTCAAGTAATTTCATCTGTGATGCATATAGTTGATACCATGCATGAAAGCATTAGAACATTCACATGTGAGTTTTCAGAAAAGGCTTAAAAAGTAATAGTTATAAAAGTGTATGGCATATTGAGTAAAGTATATTTCACAGGATAAGTATAGACATCAAACCTCCGAGAGGTCATTTAAGATGCATGTAGATATTATTAATGCACGATTATATGATTTCATATTCGTAAGTATATGGTTAAATTTGTGCATCGCATACTCATATAGAGAGAGCATTTGGTAAAGTACGAGTACAGAGTAGAATGATTTTATTTGAATGCATGTATATCAGGGATGAATGTATAAGTTGCTTACTTATGTAGGTAGAACATACTGTAAGGATACTAGTTAATGATGAAAAGGTAATATATGCATGTAATCATGAGTTATGGTAATGGATTAAGGCTTTAATAGTCCGATTTGATGATATTTCAAGATAATGAAAGATATAGAGTTATATTAAATTTTTGAATCAGATTAGTAAAGAGTATAAAAGTAAGTAAGAATCAGAGTAGCGCAACAAACACGTGAGTGAGTCCTACATATTCATGACATAAAAGCTTTACATGTAATTACCTAAAGATTCCAGATGTTGGTAGAGTATGTAGCAAATAGGAGTAGCACCTAGTGATCAATTAAAGTAACAGATTTGTTTAATGATTAGGAAATAAATATTAATTTGAACTTCTTAGTTATTTGCATGATTACTTACTGAGTCATTATGACTCACATTCCTATAGTTTGTAGTTTTGCAGGTCAGTAGCTGAAGTTTGGTGAAGATTTTAAAGACGGTGGATCGCCCCAATTACAGTCGAGGAAGTCATTGAGTCCTGGGTCGAGTTGGGTCATCACGACTACATGTTTTGTATTTGTATTCGCATTTGCATTTGTATCGTAGTTGTATAAGTATGTAATTGTTGGACAATTATGACCCATAGTGTCACTATTTGTACAGATCACGGTGTTGTTGTACAAATTAACTATGTGACATAGGAGATTGCACTCGTATCATTTGTGATTAGATCACCTAGATATATAAATGATAAGAGGTCCCTATGATTTGTTCCTGGATGGAGAATGATATGAGACAGTATCAGTCCATGAAGGATAAATCGTTGAACATCCCTAGTCAGAGCATTATCGAGATTGGAAATCGATGAATGCGTAACAGAGTAGTATTACACTTGTGCGCATTTGTGAGGGCACAACGGCATAGTTCTCATATATTTGGGTATATGATACTCATGCAAGTGTAATAGGAGGTTGTGTTTCACCGATGGTACGGGAAACAGCTTCGCTCTGGATTAGACCCCCTCGGAATTCCATTGGTAGTATGACTACGTGTCTATGGAAGTCCGAAATCAGGGTAGGTGTATTTGGTCTTAACCTGAGACTTGCACCGCTAATACTTGCGACAATCAATATACTTTGGTTGCGGTCGTCCAGGGCTTTAACAGGTTCTGTGTACGCCAATACTGGGTATATTGAGAATCGTAGTGTGTTGGGTGTGATGTCAGACGGAAGTGTCACTCCAGTCATATGGAGTTGATGATCACACAGGGATACAGAACTCGTTCTCTATATAAGGTTGCAACCGTCGGGATAATATGACTTGGTCATGATTATCGTTTTAAAGAGACTATTGCTTGTTATCCGATATATGCTTCGAACGGGCAGACACGCTACCACTCTACCAACCCTAGGCCTTGCATGTGATCATCCGATACTGGACAGAAATACGCAATACTACGGTATACTACGCTTGATAAGATCCTTATTCCTGTAAGGATATTTCCGGAGAATTGGATAGACATGGTGCTTTGCTAGAAGCCAACCTTGTCTTGTAAATCGGTAAAACGTAGTACTTGGTACTTACGTGTTCGAATAGTCCGACGACCGATTTGACTGACCAACATATCTGGGATCTCATGGGTCGCTTCCCAAAGATTCGCCGATGACGTATGACTCGCACTTTAATTAATCTGAGATTATTAGATGAGAGGAAAATTAATCTTGGATTAATTTCAGAGATATTTTATCTAGGATAAAATGTCGATTAAAGAGAGAGAAACATTAATTTGGAATTAATCGAGGAATTAATATATTTGATATATTAATCGAAATTGGATTTCGACGCGGAATTAAAATTAGATTTTAATTCGGGCGAACGAATTAATTTAGAATTAATTCGTTAGCGACGTGAATAGTGATTTCGCTAGGCGTAATCATTTAATTACGACGCAACGAAATTCGTTAATTTGGAATTAGCGAACCCAAGCCCGGATTATTTGCGAGCGCATTCGTATTTGGAATTCGAGTGCGGCACGTCAAATCAAGCGTCAAGTCGCTAGTCGCATCTAGCGTCACATCAAGCGTCAAATCATGGTCACTTTAAGTGATGTGACAATTGATTGGATTGATTGATGATTTTTGAGTGATGTGACAACTGATTGGATTAATAAAGTGATGTGAGTGATGTGTAAAGGTGATGTGTGTGGTTGGCAATTAAAGCCAAATGTGTTTGAAATGAATTGGATTTAATTTCATGTGTATTTGATGCATAAAACAACACAAAACCGTATACAACACTTGACTCATTTTCCCTCCTCTCTCTCCTCTTCTTCCTCCTCTCATCTTCACGTTTTTCTTGTTCTAGTGAGGCAGCCCACTGTCGAATTTAACAAAGAAAATTGGGGAAGCAAGTGCGTTTTTGATGCAAAAACAAGAGTGCTAGCACACTCCGGGATCATGCCAAGGTGATAGGGAAGCATACCCATGAGCCGGGAACCACTACGATGAAGTTGGAGCTTCAAATCTTGAAGATGGTGGGCGAAATTCACTATTCACAGCAGCCCACTGCCTTGAAAAAGTGAGCAGAATTTTATTTTTGTTGCCCAAATCGTCGCTCAACCGCTCGATGTAAGTATTCCGCACTTCCTTCGTTGTATTCACTTATGATTCATGTTTGAGTTTTGATCTTGGGACCTTGAAAAACTCCAACAGTAATAGCATAGTTTTTAGTTTTTAGTTGTGGCCGGAGGCCAAGTATTTACTTTTGCTTGTTGAGTTCAGGCCTGAGGCCTTGTTAAGTAATGCATTGATGTTGAGTTACCGGCCTGAGGCCGAGGTTGTTGTGTTCTTGTTGTATATGGATGCTGGCTACAGGCCAGGTTGCATGATATTACGAATACATCATGCCGAAATTTCGTTAGACTCAAAGGCTTATGGAGATGGGTTTAGCCTGTCTCCTGCCGGTAGCATCCTGGCCTAGGTGGGATGTTACACTCATATCATTCTCAATCCAGGAACAAATCACAAGGACCTCATATCATTTATATATCTTGGAGATCTAATCACAAATGATAAGAGCGCAATCTCCTTTGTCACATAGTTAATTTGTACAACAACACCATGATCTGTACAAATAGTGATGCTATAGGTCATAAGTGTCCAACAATCTCCCACTTGGACTATAGCCAGTCACTCGAGTGTCTGACACCCGAACTATATACGGTTGGCTCAAACTGCTGAGAAAGTACTTTCGTCAGCTGATTTGCTTAATTTTCATCTGATACTATTTATACGATCATCACATCGCCACGATTTATGATCCAAATAAATCAGATGAATAGTCGAAGTATATATCTGGATCATTGATGGGACCATTAATTCTTTAGCCTGTGCTGACGCCTAGCTCAGCTGCTAATAGAACTGAAAGTACCTAGGGATTTTCCGCTAAGTGTCATACACCCTAAATCTAATCAAATTAGATTATAATAAGCATGCATAAAGTCAAGAAAACATGATTAAAAATTGATTCAATGAAGGCTAATCATTTTAAGGTGCCTAGAATCAGACTCGCTCTGATACCATTTTGTAGGGGTTTTTAGGGGCTTTATCCGGTAACGCAGCGGAAGCGGTGGAAAATCGAATTTTTAGATTTCAAAACTTTTCTGGATTAATAAATAAACATATTTATTTAATATTCCAACAATCAAATTATGAAAATAAATTCAATAAATCATATTTAAGTGAATTTACCGAATTGCCCTTATACTTGATACTTTGTCCATTTTAGTCCGAAATTGATCAAATCAATTTTGAATGATTCTAAATCATTTCTAAGATGAACTTAGCATGTTTAAAAACATCAAAACACCAAGACAACAAAAATCCCCATTTTTCCCTCACTTGGCCGAGAGCTCCATTAGGTGGGCAATTTGTGCATTTTGTCATTTCATGTCTCAAAACACATCAAGATGTAATCCAATCAACATGAAACTTTATATGAATCATATACACATCCAAATACACAACATAAATGAAAATTCCCAAATTTGGATATAGTCATGAACCCTAATTTTTCAATTTCTTCAAATTGGACAAATTAGACCAAATAGTTTAAATCAATTACTTTAATCATCATTCTTCCATCCAATCAAAGTCTCAACACAATGAAACAACTCAAGATCAAATCTAGGTCAATTAAGAGTGGGTCAATAACTCTAGATTAGCAACAAGGTTTCCAAAACCATAAAAGAATAGTTATAACTACAATAGTCACAAGCTTTCTTCATCATACATGCTCAACACTTCCATCCAAACTTCCATCACCAAAAACACAAAGAATAAAGAAAATAATAACTTAAGAACATCACAAGATGTAGCCTAGATCCTAAGGAACATTTTCCTTTCTAATAGTAAGTTGAAGAAACTTACTAAAAATCCAAGCTTTCTTTGTTTTCTCATTTTCTTCCTCACTTGTTTTCTCTGTTTCTTTCAATGGAGTTTTGTGAAAAGTGTATTAGGTTGTTAATAAAATGAAATGAAAAACAATTTATACTTGTTCATTTTAGCCTTGGCCGAATTTGGCCAAGCCAAATACAAGACAAATAATTTCAATTTCATTACACCTTTAATTTGATCAACTTGATTAAATATCTAAAAACACTTTATTAGATATTTAAAACTTGGTCAACAAAGGCAACTTAATCATTTCAAAACAAATATCCAAAGTTAAGATATTTATATTTTAATTAATTTAATCATTTAACAATTAAATAATTAATTAATTTATTAAATACAAATATATTAAATATATGTATTATATTTACATTAAATATCAAAACATATATTCATTTATGATAATAGTCAAATATCTCAATTTGACATTTAATTAATGTGTATTTAAATTAATCAAGTATTAAATGTAAATACACAATAATTAAGGAAATGATTATCGGGTCCCTACACATGTATTTTGTGTTTAACCTTTAAACGACTTTATAAATAATCAATATTATTTATTAATGTTGCTATAGTGCTCTATGAGTATGTTTCATTATTGAGACTCTCTAGATTCAGACATATCCGTCACGAAATCAAATTTCGTGTCCATAATTTATCCACCTGTAAATTATGACGATCATGGATAAATTCGCTGAATCATACAAGTCGAGGTCATGGAAAATTTATAATTCCTCCGTCACTTGTATCCGGATATATCCCAGAGATATAGATGTAAACGTCAAATCTCTATGTGGATTATCTAGTCGACTATTCTATTAGCAATCTTTTAAAAGAATGTTTAGAACTAGCTTCTAAACTTTACCACGGGCCTATGGTTTTAACTGATTGCTAATCATATGGACTACCTATGCTCTGGTACACAGAACTGACGGATCCTATCTTGATACACATAGGACACCATGAGGATCTGTCTACACCCAACGTACAAGCGGAGGTCTGATCTAAATAGATCGGTGACGTGACTTCCATCAAAGTGTAGAAGATGTCTCATGTGCCCACAATGGCATATCAAGTCTAAGAATCACAAGTGCTACTCAACCCGAGAAGATTCTTATTGACATTGGTGTACCATCCATTAAGAATCTTCGGTGAGTCGTTCAGTGTTTCTCCGCTATAAACACCCACATGTCTATACCAGCCTCCAAGACTAATGGTTCATTGAGAAACCATTGGAATCATATATTCCAGTATACGACATGTACCGGTCTCAACGGGTTTACTATACTGACCAAGTAGTGTAAACCTTGACCAGGAACTGTCTGAGAATGACAATGTCATGATACTACTCAATGTCAGTTGCGACGCTTTTGCAACAGTACCATGACTAATCATTCTTTGTCATTACGTCTTTACCATATCATAAGATTCATTATATTATAGAAGCTGCATATATTATTCATAATAATAATGTTTTACGGAAGTATCCAAAAGAAATACAACCGGGAACTGGCGCTCTGAGCACCAACCCCAATAGGGGGCACCTCCATCCTGGGATGTATCCCAATATCGCTGATAATAGGGACCTCGCCCTCAAACTGATGATGTAGTGGGTCATTGACCCTGGGACGCATCCCAGAACTACAACTGATGATGCATAGGCCCTCGACCCTTGGACACATCCCAATACCGCTGATAATAGAGACCTCACCCTTAAACTGATATTGATGTGGGGCTCACCCCCAGATTGACGCTGATGTGGGCTTCTCCCTCAAACTTATGCTAATGTAGGCCTCGCCCTCAACTGATACCGATGTGGGCCTCGCCCTCAACTGATACTGATGTGGGCCTTGTCCCAAAATTGATACTGACGTGGGCCTCACCCCTAGACTGATACTGTTGTGGGCCTCGACCATGGGACTCATCTCCGAAACTACTACTCATATGTTGCTGATTCTGGTTGGCTTATCTTTACCGCTTTTTCTTTTTCTTCTTTGAAACCTGTGAATACAGACGTGTATGCATGCATGCATGAATGAATTTCCTATTCCGTTGGGTTAGGTCTGCTGCCAGTTCTCCAGGTGATTGCTTAGGCTTCTCTCTGGTCTCATGACTCAATATCTTTATTCACGGTGGTAGACTGGTTGCCCCCAGTCTTGGTTTAGCTTTCTGCTCTCCACTATTTGTACTTAGTTAAGATGAACTACATGGTGGCGCCTTCCATATCATCATACTATACTACATGCTAGGAAATAGTCTCCATAGTTATACATATCATTGTCCTCAAAGAATGCTCAGTAATGAAACCAGAGAACCTTCAAAACATTCGATGCAACTCAAATCCAAGTCTTTGAATAAGTGATCTATGCAAGACTCAAAGTGTATGTGTGCAAAGGTTCTTTTACAGCTTGATTCCTATGTAGGCCAACTCAATGATTTCGTTTCAAAAATCAGGATCGATAGGTCAAACCAACCTAGATGTCTCAGTTATGCTCTGGAATTGCTCTCCCGTGCTCAATGTGGTGTGGTCTTCTTTCTCTTTTGTCTTTTTTTCTTTTCATTTTTGAACTTTTTTTTCTCTTTTTTTTTTCATTCTTTCTATTTTTCAACACACCTACCCTTTAAGGTAGCATTTCTCCTCATGTTGGTCCTAATACTCGCCCATAGGTAGCTTTACGCTTATCGGTTATAGGCGGTTTAATTCTTTTCTTTAGAGATATTTCTTTTATCTTCAACGATACCACACATCTTAGCACAAGCAAATCAGGATAGACATTTAGGCGAACGGTCATTCACCGACCTACAATTTCTTCAACTAGTCACTTTTGCTAACTACTTATGTTTTCACTGCTAAGAATCATAATCAAGTGCTTACGAGTCTAAAATATGTCAATTACTCAAAGTATCAGATAAAAACATATCAACAGTTTATCGTTTCTAAGGTTTCACCCTAAAGCAAATAATTTCATCATCAGACTTATGTCTAACTATCAAGGACTAAAAACAAACAAAAAAAATTTTCCTCTCTTTTTCTTTTCTCTTCTCTTTTTTTTCCTCTCTTTTTTTCTTTTTTTTTTTCATTTTTTTCTTTTTCTTTTTTTTTTGAGGCCCCCCAATGGTCTTTCTATTGTTGCCGTAAATTTTTCTATTCCTCGGTTTTCTTTTCCTCGATATCTATGTTAGCTAAACTCTTCTTGACAAGTCTTCTTTTACCCCTAACCCAACAGATATCTATGATGGCTTTTAAGACACAAGGGTCAATATGATGCGTGTATGCATGAGATGTATGAGATGCACGTGGTTATCAAAAGCATAAAGGGGCGGCTTCTATTGGTCATACAACCATGGTTCATATACGGGTTTATAGGGGTATAGACAAAGGCTCTCGTCGACGAAGGATTTCCCACAACGAGGTCTCCCCACTCAAGGGTCCAAGCAACCAAGTGAGCGGACACTTTTTTATACCTAAAGGTACGTGCCAATGAGTTATAGTGTGTGACTAACTATCAAATGGATTTCCCATTGTAGATTCCCTAGAGGGAGGGTGGAACGAGGCTCTCTTAAGTACCCAAGCCCCTTTGGCTCTTATCGCTTGGTGTCAGGAATAAACAACGAGTCCTCCAAATTAGTCTATCACAGAAGCTACAACTACCTGATTATCTAGGTGCCTTTGCAGCGTTTCCTTATAGAAATGTAGTGAATGAAGGAAGACACCAAGCTCAAAAAGTGCCTTTGATTAAACCTCTTTCAACCCACTACAGACACGGTTAACTAAAGCATAAATCATAATAATTACAAGACATTATTTCGGGGCCGATTCTCTATCCCCAGTGGAGTCGCCAGATTATAGGACACAGATATTGACGATGCTGTTCTAGGCTCACGGCCTAGTTGGGAGTACGGAATAGCCTGCAGGGGAACTAAACTGGAGAAATAACATGGAGTCGCCACCCAGTGTGAACTGGGAAAATGTGATTTAAGGCCGCACTCACCCATCGCAAGGGAAGACCTCAAACCGTTGGGTTCGGAATGGTCCCTTACTTATGTCACTTGTGATGATATGATTTTTGTAATAAACTAACCGAATCTACTCAACGTTTATGCTCAAGTGTAACCTATGTCTAGTTTGTATTCATAAAAATAACTCCTAATCTAAGTTTGCATGCTCAAAAATAAGTCTTTAAACGGTAAACACGCAAGATCACACAATGAGCACATTGAGCCATTAAACCAAAGTAAACAAGTAACTATTTAATCATAATCATAAACTAAACAAAATATCATGCCTAAAAATAACGTAATCATGCTTTTAAAATAGATAATAAACTAAACTAAATCATGCTTTAAATAATAAATAAATATTCTACGAACTATAGCATGCTCAAATACAAGTTTGGATGAGATGAAATATGTGTCTCTTAAGTGGTACGTGGCGTTGTATCCTGAGTACAGACCGCAATACCGTCCATTCGAAATCGGCTACGGACTTTATGTCCGGGTTTCCATCCTATATACCACAAAAGGGAACACATATTCCGCTCATTCAACAATTACATCATGCCTCAAACGACTCTCATGTGATAATATATTAAAATAAATAAAAGAAACGAAAGATAAAAAATAAAGAAGGGTGCCCTCAGGTCTAACCTCTTTTGTCGTCTCTCGAAAGCGCGGTACACGGCCGTCGGAAGGGTTGATGTTCCGTAACTTTTCTGGTTCACTAACTCAACATCTTTCCTCGCTGTTTCGCTGTTCGGGCATCTGTTTTCACTCTGTTTCGCTGCTGTTTTTGTTATATTTTCTAGTCACTATTTTCGATGGCAAGGATGCAGTATTTTGGACTGTTTTGGGGGCAGTTTACGTCACTGTTTTCTGGGCAGTTTCAGGGCAATTTCTAGGCAGTTTCTGGGCAGTTTTTTTGGGCAGTTTCTAGGGACTGTTTTGTATTGGGTTAAAGTTACGGCAAACTCGGCAGTGGAGTTGGTGCAATTTGCGGTAATTTTGGCTAGGCAATGAAGGGGTTATATGCGACAGTTTTAAGTCTATTTGTGAGGTAATAAGCGGCTGCTTCAGAGGGGTTTTAGGCATTGATTTGCGTTTATCTTATGGGAGTGGTGATGATGCGTGAGGGTATTAAGTGCAAGGGGCAGGTGGCGTGTTGATTCAAGGCTATAAGTTGTTCACGTGTGGTTAGCTTAGGGCTTGTGGCACACAGATGTGAGGGCAGATTACATGAATTTGAGGGGCTAAATGGAGGCTATGTGGCAAAAGGGCTATGGGGCTGTTGAAGGTATATGAGTGGAGGGCTTATAATCGCTATGTGTTCAATTTGTGCGTGGCCGTGTGGCTAGGCGTGAGGCAGGGTTTTATGCGTGAAGAATGGGCATGAAGGTAGGGTTTTTTTACATGAAGGTAGGGTTTTATGCGTGAAGAATGGGAGTGGTGACTTGGTTTCGTGAATGGCTAGGGTTCTTGTGGAAATTAATGGCGTGAAGAATGTGAACGTGGGGGCTTAAGGGTGCTATGAGAATGTTGTGTATCTGAGCCAGGGTTGAATGTGTGGGTTAAGGTTTCTTTTTATAGGCCAAGGGAGGGCGTTTACCTTGTTGGAGAAGGAATATGATTTGAGAGATATTCTTTTAATTAGAATATGATAGGGAAAATCTTTAATTAGGGGAATTGATTTGATTTTTTCCTTTTTAGTTAAGGATATGATTTATTTTAATTAGGCAAAGGATCCATGGGATTTATTTAAATTAGTAGGTGATTTAATAAATTAGGAATGTGTTTTATTTAAATTAGGAATTTAATTTCAATTTTTAATTTGGGAAGGGGATTTAATTTGTGACATGTGTTGTAATTTAATTATTTTGGAGTTGGTGTGTGGTTTAGGGATATGTGGGTATTGTTTGTGTCTTACGGGGGTTTGGGCTAAGGTTTGTGCTTTGAAACGGAGGTCCAACAAGCGAATCTGAAGTTTATCCAACGAGTTAAATCCAACCAAGTGGCAATTCTTGACCTTTTCCCTTCCAACGTCCGTTTCCCGCAGCTTTCACAATCAAAGAGGTAGTGTATGCATACGAGACTCATCATCGAGACTTACATGTAAAAATGCAGTGCCTACAGGAAATAATCTTAATTGGATTTCTCTAACATCTTTATTCTTGATCAGGCTTACTATATCTCACTTACTACTATAAGTTCTAGCATTTCTTTACTATCTAATTATGTATCTTTGCTTTTTATTGCCATCCAGTTGCTTTAATTATCAGTACAATATTTCTTTCTTTCTTATAATTTTCTCTTTCTCTTTTACTCTCCTTAATGGATATTCTTAGAACTTTACTATCTAGTTTCATAACTTATCTTGAACTTATGTTAATAAAACAAGAGGATTTCGAAAGGATTTTCACCTTGAATAAAAAATAAAGTTACTTTGATAAGGAGGAATATTTGAATAGCTTAGGAGTTCTTACTAACATTTCTATAGATCTTGAGGACGTACTCAAAGATCAGATACTGTAAAAGGTAGTGCCCCGCATACTAGTATCATGGACATTCTACGTATACAAGACCCCACCACTCTGCCCACTGCAGTCAATGACTCCCTAGACCATGCTCTGATATAATCTTTGTAACATACCTCTTCTGGAGATCTATCGGCAGGGGATGACTGATCCATCCCTATGAGCCTCTGACTTGCTGACTGTGATCTTTACTACCATTCTAACTCAAATGTGACTCATACATGGACCATTGCTTAAACAACAACATGTAGAGAAATTTTATACCGCTAACTGAATACTCAAATGTACTACTTCTACAATTCTTATTTATGACACGTTAACCCTTTTATACATACAATCTTACTATATAATATGCATGATACATGACTAAAATTTGACTTTGACTTAACCCGGTGGACTCAAATACTCTAGTGTCTGCCATCAGTATCCATCCTCTCGAGCTCGTCCTCCAGGTAACCTCTAAAATAAAGAAACTGGGATTGAGGGGTTTGATCGTTTGAAAGACCTAGTGAGTGGATAGTTTAAAATAAAAACTTAAATGCTTATTGAAAATCCTTTGTTCTAAAATCAAATTCATCTCAAGAAAATCATCTATTATGAAATATTTTTTCTTATCCGAAAATAATTCTCTTTCGGGAAAACCTTTTTACAAACTATTTTATGCATGTAAATCTCTGAAATTCTCAAATAATAGTTTCTTTTGAAAACTCTTTCTTAAAACTATCTTTTTTTAAAATCTGAATCTGTGAACTATCTGTCTTTGAAGATCTAGACGTATGAGGGCGTTACATCATGTCATCCACCATACGTCTAAAATAGAGGTCTGAGAGCGTTACATCTCACCATCCCCCAATCCACTGAATTAGAGTCGGGGTGTAGATCTATGCTACCCTTCTGACTCTGAATCTGAGGTCTAAGGGCGTTACATCTAGTAGTCGCCCTAGCTATAAATCTAGGATCTAGGGGCATCTGTCATCCTTAGTCCTGAACTACGTGTGCACACGTTCTCTTAGTCCTTCAATTCCATATTCGTTTCAAGTTACAACTGAGATTATTTTTCCTCCATGCCTCCAAAAATCATCAAAATCATGCTTTATAAAATCTTGTTTAAAAAATTTTTATCTGTAAAACATCTTAGATAAATTTGGCTAATGCTCTAAACTTGAAAAACTAAGTTTTATCTCAAAATCATATAAGTAGTCACAAGTTGAGAAAAGAGTTCACTCATAGATTTTTGGATCTGGCTTGTACTCCTTCGCTTCGTCGAAGAAAATTATGAATCCAATGATGATCAATAATCCAGAAACTCTATTAGAATATAAGATGTGAAGTATGCTTCGAAATTATACTAAACTTCTCAATTGTACTTATCCATCAACACCACATGATGCATTATTCTTACGACTTATCCTATTGCGTGTATATGCCTCGATATGAAACTCTTAGGGTGGTCCTTAACATCCTGAGTTCAAACTAAAATGGTAGGGACTTTTTCTATATCACGTCGCGATAGCCCAAGCAAGCAGATACAGGTAGAGATCCTGTTCCATTTTGTATCATGAAGTTATAGGTTATGCATCGCGGTGCTATCCTAATCAGACCCAAGGCAAAACTGTTGGGTTTCTATTAAGTCCCAAGGATCATTTAAAGCAATGAAATTCATGTGAATACACAAAGGAGAATGGCGGAATCATACTCACAATGAACGGATTGGATGCTACGAACAAAAAAACTTTTTCATCCTTGTTGTGGTGTTCTCGGCCAAGGTGGATTTGGACTCCATCTTCATCTTCAAGCTCCAAGCTTTATCAATGGTGATTGCAAGCTCACAAGTAGGTTTCCCTATCACCTTGTATGTCTCTTTGTGTGCTAGAACCTTGATGATTTGCCATAAATCATCATAATATCTTCCTATCATTCTCGGCCATGCAAGACTTTGTGAAGAAATTGGTTTCAAAAACCAAAAATGAGAGAGAAGAGAAAAGGCCTTCATGGCCGAATACAATAGAGGGAGAGAGAGGGATGTTGTTTTAGTTTTGTGTATATAGTTTTTTTGATTTCAAAAAATCAATTAAAACATATACCAAATTCAACTTTCAAAAAGCCAAGCCATTAAAGCCAACCACTCCCATCACTATTCACATAACATCTATCACTATTCATATCACTCATGACAAGTTGTCAAGTCACTCAAAGTGACTAGACATCACATCAATTGATTGACTAGTGATTTGACACTAGATGTGACTAGCGATTTGACGCTTGATGTGACTTATGGGCCCCACTCGATTCGAAATGCGAGTGGCCCCGCAAACACTCCCTGGCTCGGGTTCGCTAATTCTAAATTAACGAATTTCCAATTGCGACTTAATTAAATCTAATTTAATTAAATAATCATGCCTAGCATAATTACTATTCACGTCGCTAACGAATTAATTCTAAATTAACTCGTTCGCCTAAATTAAAATACGATTTTAATTCTGTGTCGAAATCCAATTTCGTATAATATATTGAATATATTATTTTATCGATTAATTCCAATTAATCATTCTCTCTCTTTAAATAATATTTTATCCTAGATAAAATATCTCCGTAATTAATCCCTGATTAATTTTCTCTCCCATCTATTAATCCCAGATTAATAAGGTGCGAGTCATAAGTCATCGGTGTATCTTCAGGGAGCGACCCATGAGATCCCAGGATATGTTGGCTGTAAATACGGTTATCGGACTATCCGAATACGTACGGACCTAGTACTACATTTTTACCGATTTACAAGACAAAGTTGGCTTCTAGCAAAGCGCCATGCCTACCCAATTTCCAGAAACATGCTTTCAAAAATAAGCGATCTATATCAGGCGTAGTATATGTAGTATTATGTATGTCGATCTAGTATCGGATGGTCACGTGCAAGGCCTGTGGCTGGAAATATGTCTGCCTCGTACGAAGCACATATCGGATCTCTGGCAACTAGTCTCTATAATCAGATATACATGACATAGTCATAATATCCCGATAGCTGCAGCATATAAGAGAACAAGTTCCGTTTCCTACGTGATCATCATCTCCACTATAACTAAAGTGATACTTCCATCTTGACATCACACCCAATACACTACGACTCTCAATATACCCAGAAGAGGCATACACAGAACCGGTTAAAGCCTTGGACGACCTAAACCAAAGTATATTGATTGTTGCAAGTGTTAGCGGTGCAAGTCTCAGGTTAAGACCAAATACACCTACCCTGATTTCAGACTTCCATATACACATAGTTATACTACCAATGGAATTCTGAATGGGTCTATCTAGAGCGAAATTGTTTTTCGTACTATCGGTAAAACACAACCTCCTATTACACTTGCATGAGTATCCAATACCCAAATATATGAGAACTATGCCGTTATGCTCCTATAACATGCACAAGTGTAATACTAGTTTATTCCGCATTATCGATGTCTAATCTCAATAATACTACGACTAGGGATATTTAATGATTAAACCTTCGTGGATTGATACTGTCTCATATCATCTCAATCCAGGAACTAATCATAAGGACCTTTCATCAATTATACATCTAGGTGATCTAATCACAAATGATAAAAGAGCAATTTCCTTTATGACATAGTTAATTTGTACAACAACACCATGATCTATACAAATAGTGACGCTATGGGTCATAATTGTCCAACAATCTCCCACCTGGCCTATAGCAAGTCACTCAGGTGCTTTACACCTGAACTATGTACGGGGGGCTCAAATTTCTGCTGAGAAAATAGCTTTCGTCTGCTGATTTAAAAGGATATCATCTGATGTGATTTATTCGATCATCACATCGCCACGATGTATGATCCGAACGAATCAGATGAAAATAGTTTAAAGTACATATCGGATCGTTGATGAAACCATTAATTCTTTAGCCTGTGTTGTAGCCTAGCTCGGCTGCTAACAGAACTATTTCTAATCAAATTAGATTTATTTAGATCTAGGATGCTACTATTGCTACGACAGTTGTAGCAAAGTTCCGCTTTTGTTGTTTATTCGGTAACAGTATCTTGCATTGAAAATTTCCAGCTCACAGTTCCGTCATTCAAACATTATAGTACTTTTATTACGACTTACAGTCGTTTTATCGGTTAGGAAACTTGCAGCAGTGAACCCAATCACTTCAAGTTCTCATTCTCCATAGCTTAAGACAGTATCCTCAGTTCGTCTAAGATACTAAAGGATGTTCTTAATATCAATCCAGTGACTATCACTTGGATTGCCCTGATTGTGACTCCACATGCTCAAAGCATATGAGACACTAGGTCACGTACATTTTTCAATGTACGAGTTCTCGGAGAGTGCCAACAACCTTTAGATCTAACCCAGTAGATGTTTATTCCTAGAATAAAAGTTGTTTCTCCCAAGATTTCTACGGAGAATCTTTTGTGAAAGCCAAGCTTTCACCGATTATTTTATATGGGAATATCATTTCCAAGAAATGACACATCATCATTATTAGGACATTCAGTGTCAGTGCGCTCCCACTAACCTCCTTATATACACAAGAATAATTACGTTTTTGAATTAAATCATACATCATTATGATTACATCAAAACAATAGTTCCAAGAACATAATGCTTACTTCAATCTATCCATGGATCGATTAACTTGCAAACCATGTTTGCTAGTTATGGTACGATAAAATCGCCAGGATGTTGTAAACATCCTCCAAAAGGTTTCCTTTTAAAGAAAGTGATTTTGACATTCAGCTGCCATATTTCATAAATGAAACATGCAGCATCAGCAAGCATTATCCAAATGGATTTACCGTGGCAAAAAGTAAAAGGTTTCATCGTAATCAACACAATTTTGATAACGATACCTTTTCGCTACAAGCCTAGCTTAGTACGTTGATATGTTGTCATCCATGTATGTCTTCCTTGAAGACTTATATAGTACCAATAGGCACAATGCCTTGAGGTATAAAAACTAGTATCCAAGCATAGTTGGTATACATGGAATCCATTTCGGATATCATGGCACTTTGCCAGAATAGGGAGTCGATGCCTTGTATCACCTCCTCAAACATGGTCAGTTTTTCTTTCTTAATAAGATTGACATCTTTATGAGGTGAGATCAGAAACCCATTCCTCCCAGGTTATTTTCTGACTCTCTACGACTTATGCAATTCTTGTGTATTTGAAGATTAATGGTACAGTTTCATCCTTGATGAACTGTTTGTGTTCCATTAAGGAATCAGTGCTTGGAACAGTATTACCTCGATTTTCATCAAGTTTTACTTTCCTCCCACTTACCACTGTATATCGGTATTCCTTTTAGGAAAACCGCATGGTGAGCAACAATTACATTGTTCTCAAGTGAGTTGTATAAGTACTATACTTTGGTTTCCCTAGGATAACCCACAATTAGGCACTTATCCGATTTGAGTTAAACGTATGCCTAGCATTCCTAAATCTTCAGGAATGAGAAAGCCCGGTTTCTTTCCTGTTTATATCTAATATGAAGTCTGTCAAATAGATTTTCATAGAACCTTATTCAAAATAAGTATTGCATTGTTAAATGTTTATCCCTTGAAGGAAAATGGTAGCTCAGAGCGACTCATGATTAACCTTATCATGTCTAACAAAATTCGATTTCTCTGTTCGGACACACTGTCAAATTGACGTGTTCCGGGAGGAGTCCTCATTGAAAGAATACTATACTCTTTCAAGTATTTTAGAAACTTATTGCTTAAGTATTTTCATCATGGTTAAACCGTGATGTTTTAATACTTTAGCCGATCTGTTCGTCTATTTCGTGTCGAAACTCTAAAAGTTTCCGATTTATGTTTCAAAAGAAACACATAACCCCAACGTGATGCCACATCCGTAAAGGTCACGAAACATTCATATCCACCTCTAGTCTAGCTAGATATGGGCCAACTTACGTCACTATGAACGAGGGCTAATAGATCGATGGCACTTACACTTTTACCAAGTAGAGGTGTTTTAGGCACTTTGCCCAATAAACTAGATTCATAGAGATTATTTGAATGGAATCAAATTTGTCCTAGTACCCACTCTTCAAAAGTGTGGATATACGAGTCTTGTTTAATGTGTCCCAGACAACATTGCCATAAATAAGTCTCATCTGATCAAATCAGTTTGAGCTATTTGTTTGTCATGTCATATGTTTGAGATTCATTTATATTTAAAACATAAATACTGTTATTCACATCCAATGTGTTTATCTCAATATCAACTTTATAAAATAAAACACTTTAGTGTTCTAGAATATAAAGGTATACTTGCAACGAGTTATATTCGATATAGAGATAATGTTTCTAGTCAAACTAGTTACATTATAAAAGTTTCCTAATTTAAGTACACACCCGTAGGATAGTTCCTAAACTTAGGTATCTACTGTTAAAACAGCGACTTTTGTCCCATTTCTGATTTACAGATAAATCTCGTCTGAAGTCAGTATCCTGCTAATAAGCAGATTATGCCCGCCAGTAAATATTTATGCACCATATTTAGTATCTAAAATCCAATTTTAATACTGTTAGTGAACATGTTTATGACAAATATATTTAAGTCAGAGCCTTGCCCTTCTTCAATTCCTTCATGTCTGCCTTGTCCATACGGCAGTCACGCTTGAGTAACCCCGTTTACCACAATTTAGGCAGACATCTTGGGATATGTCATTTGTCTTCCTAGAAGATTATAATGATTTAGCCTTTTCCATTTTTTACATCCTAGAAGCCTTTGGCCAAGCCTTGGCCTTCTAGAATATTGAAGTAAGATGCGCCTTACGCTTCTTGCCTTGTTGCAAACTTTGGCATTGACTCCTTGAGCATAGCCATTAACTCTCCAAGAGTTTTCTATCGCAATTAATGCTTCTAAGATTTAATTATAAATCTATGAAGATCCTTTAATTTCAACATCATGGTTTAAAGATCTAATCTTTAGTTATGATGACAAAATTAAGGAGTAATTATGGCAAGAATAAAGGATTAAGCACTAAAGTTATCATCACATGATTCTTCCAAAGATCATGCTATACCATTTGCTTATCTCAGGGCTTAGGCCAAGATTTTATTTTATCAAATAAAGTAACTTCTTAGTTTCCAGGACTATCCTGAAATTTTATTCTCATTTTGAAAATTAAAGTCGTTTAAACACATTTTCACCCAGGATTATGTTTTAAACACTAATCTTTCAATTTTATCTTGATTCTAATAGTCCAACTATTTAATCAACGATTTCAGGTACAATTAAATATAATGATCACTATAGTCCAACTATATTAATCAACTATACTTTAATTAGTTAAATTCAATTATATTGATTACTATAATCCAATTATAAAATCAACTATAAATTGAAATAGTTTGAATACAGTCCAACTGTTTTAAAACAATGATTAAATATTAGTCCAACTAATACTTTAATTTATTTGACGAAATATTGAAATGAGCACATATGGCAAGTATCTAAACGAAATTGAAAATCTAATACTTGCCTCCCACTATTTTTCGGTGAACCTCTAATCCTCTGTTGAGTACTCGGGAAATCTTGTTTCCTAGTGGGCTAGGATCCCGTTAAATAACACACAATCTTGACTTTGGCCAATAAATTGTATGATACTGAACTAGGTAGATCTCTAAGATCAATTGGATCCCATCTAATTCTTAGATCCAGTAGGTGGACATCCAAGACTGAAACATATATCTTATATACGCCAATATATCCAATATATTCCCTAAACATTTTCCTCTAAATCAATTAAGCCTTGGCTTTCGCACAACAAACTTAATGATCCCAGTTAAGCGGAACCCATTGACTATGGAAAGCTTCATAATCAATGTCGATGGACAAGAAGTGATCTTGACTTTGGCCAACAAATCACAACATGGACAAAACACCAATATGGAACAAAGCCTTCATGATTCAAACACATCTGCGACGGACAAATGTCGTGACTTTGGCCAACAAACCAGTGCTAGTCTTGGATGTGAGTAAGAATCACTGAATAGAAGGAAAAACACTTAATATAATTTGAGGGTTTTTCACGTGAAAATTGGCAACCAATTTATTATTTTTGTTAAGGCCTCATCATCATACACCCTTAAACATGCATTCTAAACACATAATAAGGCGCGTAAGTAAATATAATAATGATATGCGGATGGCTACTTAAACATTTTGTTCCTAGAACAAATCTCTCCATTTCCTCTCTCCCGCTAGCATAAGTATTACTTCTACCCGATTACATAACACTTTTAAAGAAACCTCATTTACATTGAGGGGAATAGGTGAGAAGAGAAATACACAGAGTAATGAGGTAATAGGCTGGACACGCAGGTCCAATTTGTAAATTCTAAATTATTACAATAATTTCCAAAATTGCCCCACCCATCTAATATCCATCTGATATACATTATTCATGCATCACAATCATGTATTCACACAAGCATATTATCAATCAATCTAATCCAATTAATTAATTTGAATATTAATGACCATCTAATGTTCAAACAACGATTTGATTTTGCGCGAGTCAAACTCGTTTTGCAAATAAGTACTCAAAGTACAAATTATTGAATAAATTAAACTACAACATTAAATCCAATTTAACTTGTACTTAATACTAATTCACTATTTAATTTCAAATTAAATATTACACTTTATTAACGAAACTTTACGACTTAGATTCCAAATTCAATCATTATGGGTCTCAAAGCCCGATTAACATCCAATGTCGTCTAATTAAAGTCTAATGTGCTTTCAATTAATTTCTTAAGGCGTGGGCTTCGGCAATCAAAGCCCAATCAAGTAATCACCCCATAAGCCTAGAAATCAATTTGGGCCCATTAGACCTAATTAAACTTTAAAGGCCCAATTTGTCAAATTTGAACTTTATGGAGTGGTTTAGGCCCAATATAGATCCAATCCACTTAGCCCAAACCTACTTGGCCCAACCAAGTCCATAAGGCCCAAATCCAACAATTCAAGCCCCATTTCTAAAATAGGCCCAGTTAATTAAATTACCAAATTCCAATTTTATAATTTAATTAACCAAAGTGTAAAGTCATAATTAATTAACCAAATTAACATTTCCAAAACACTAATTCACTCAATTAATTATGCTCATTATCATCATCACATGTCCAACACATTTGAATCAAAATAAACTCATTTTTCATGCATCAAGTCCACGGTAATTTAGGGTTTTTCAATTCGATTCCGAATTCAATCCAATTATATCTTAAATCAGCATTCCCAACATGATTCCAACTCATCCAATGATCAAAATCACAAAATACCATGACCTAGGGAAATCACACACATTCGGCCAAGCCTTGTGATTGGGGAAAATTTGTCCAATTCAAAATTCTTCAAATTGACAATGCATAACACCATGTTATCATCATTCAAGCATATATCAACAATCAATTTCATCAAAACATGCTCAAATCAATTTTACCCTAAATTCATTTCATGCTCAAAATGGCTCAAGATACCATTGGTGGGTTTCTATAAAGTCCCAAGGATCATTTAAAGCAATGAAATTCATGTGAATACACAAAGGAGAATGGCGGAATCATACTCACAATGAACGGATTGGATCCTACGAAGAACAAAACTTTTTCATCCTTTTTGTGGTGTTCTCGGCCAAGGTGGATTTGGACTCCATCTTCATCTTCAAGCTCCAACCTTTATCAATGGTGATTCCAAGCTCACAAGTAGGTTTCCCTATCACCTTGTATGTCTCTTTGTGTGCTAGCACCTTAATGATTTGCCACAAATCATCCTAATATCTTCCTATCATTCTCGGCCAAGCAAGACTTTGTGAAGAAATTGGTTTCAAAAACCAAAAATGAGAGAGAAGAGAAAAGGCCTTCATGGTCGAA
The DNA here is from genome assembly GCA_019454045.1 of Zanthoxylum bungeanum. NCBI lineage: Eukaryota > Viridiplantae > Streptophyta > Magnoliopsida > Sapindales > Rutaceae > Zanthoxylum > Zanthoxylum bungeanum. The sequence continues at coordinate 36,387 of SKCR01022965.1, read as the reverse complement.
TACAATAGAGGGAGAGAGAGAGATGTTTTAATTTTGTGTATATAGTTTTTTTGATTTCAAAAAATCAATTAAAACATATACCAAATTCAACTTTCAAAAAGTCAAGCCATTAAAGCCAACTACTCCCATCACTATTCATATCACATCTATCACTATTCGCATCACTCATGACAAGTTGTCAAGTCACTCAAAGTGACTAGACATCACATCAATTGATTGACTAGTGATTTGACGCTAGATGTGACTAGTGATTTGATGCTTGATGTGACTTGTGGGCCCCACTCGATTCGAAATACGAGTGGCCCCGCAAATACTCCTGGGCTCGGGTTCGCTAATTTCAAATTAACGAATTTTCTGTTGCAACGTAATTAAATCTAATTTAATTAAATAATGATGTCTAGCATAATTACTATTCACATCTCTAACGAATTAATTCTAAATTAAATCGTTCGCCCGAATTAAAATCCGATTTTAATTACGCGTCGAAATCCAATTTCGTATAATATATCGAATATATTATTTTTTCGATCAATTACAAATTAATCGTTCTCTCTCTTTAAATAATATTTCATCCCAGATAAAATATCTCCGTAATTAATCCCAGATTAAATTTCTCTCTCATCTAATTAATCCCAGATTAATAAAGTGCGAGTCATACATCATCGGTGAATCTTCGGGAAGCAACCCATGAGATCCCCATATATATGGCAGTAAATACGGTTATCGGACTATCCGAATACGTACGTACCTAGTACTATATTTTTACCGATTTACAAGACAATATTGACTTCTAGCAAAGCGCCATGCCTACCCAATTTTCCAGAAACATGCTTACAGGAATAAGCGATCTATATCAGGCGTAGTATATGTAGTATTGTGTATGTCGATCCAGTATCGGATGGTCACGTGCAAGGCCTGGGGCTAGAAATGTGTCTGCCCCTTACGAATCACATATCGGATCTCTGGTAACTAGTCTCTATAATCGGATATATACATGACCTTGTCATAATATCCCGATGACTGTAGTACTTAAGAGTACTAGTACCGTATCCTATGTGACATCATCTCCACTATGACTAGAGTGATACTTCCATCTTGACATCACACCCAACACACTACGATTCTCAATATACCCAACAGAGGCGTACACAGAACCTGTTAAAGCCCTGGACGACCAAAACCAAAGTATATTGATTGTTGCAAGTATTAGCGGTGCAAGTCTCAGGTTAAGACCAAATACACCTACCATGATTACGGACTTTTATAGACACATAGTCATACTACCAATGGAATTCTGAATGGGTCTATCCATAGTGAAGCTATTTTCTGTACCATCGGTAAAACACAACCTCCTATTACACTTGCATGAGCATCCTATACCCAAATATATGAGAACTATGCTATTGTGCCCTCACAACGCGCACAAGTGTAATACTAGTCTTTTACGTATTTATCGATGTCCAATCTCGATAATACTCTGACTAGGGATATTTAATGATTATACCTTCGTGGATTGATACTGTCTCATATCATCTCAATCCAGGAACTAATAATAAGGACCTCCGATCATTTTTACATCTTGGTGATCTAATCACAAATGATAAGAGAGCAATCTCCTTTGTCACATAGTTAATTTGTACAACAACAGCATGATCTGTACAAATAGTGACGCTATGAGTCATAACTGTCCAACATAAATATCATATTTTGAGGTTTCCTTCAGATATCTCAAAATTCTTAATATGGTTTTCTAGTTGGTATGTGTTGGATTACTCGTATATCTATTAAGCCTGTTTACAACTTCAGTGATATCTGATAGTATGTAATCTGTGAGATATATCAGACTTCTGATGATTCTCGAATACTCTAATTGTGATACGCTTGAACCAGTGTTCTTTGATAGATGAAGAGTTAGATCCACCAGAGTTTTAGCTATATTTAGATCTCCTTTACTATATTTCTCAAGTATTTTCTCAACATAATGAGCTTGAGATAACATGTATCCATATGATGTTGGAATCACATCAGCGACTTCTAAATCTTTCATATCAAATTTGCTAGTCAAAGTTTTTTTTGTAGATTGAATCATCTCATTAATACTAACAATTATCAGCATATCATCTACATAGTGACACACAATGACATATCATTTTGAGTTGATTTAGTTTGTACACACTTATCGCATTCATTGATTTTGATTCCACTTGAAAATATTTCTTTGTCAAATTTCTCATGTTATTATTTATGTGCTTATTGTAATCCATATAATGATTTTACAAGTTTGCAAACTTTGTATTCTTGTCAAGGACTATTAAAACCTTCTGGTTGTTCTATTTAAATCTCCTCATCTAATTCACCATTCAGAATGTCATCTTTACATCCATTTTATGTATTTCAATACCAAATATAGTTGTTATGACTATAAGCATTCATATTGAAGTGATACATGTCACTAGTGAATAGAAATCAAAGTAATCAATGATTTCTTTTATCTATAACGTTTTATGACAACTCTTGCCTTATACCTATCTATGATCCATCCGACTTCATATTCCGTTTGAAAATCCATTTGTAGGCCAGTGGCTTACAACCTGGAGGAAGATTAACCAACTCCCAAGTTTGGTTTGATGATGGAATCAATCTTTCTATTTATAGTCTATTTCCATAAAGGTGTATTCAAAGAAGACATCACTTCTTTATAACTATAAGGCTCATTATCTAACAGGTATGTCAAAAAATCAGGTACAAGTGATTTAGACGTTCTGGCTTTCTTGCTACTTCCAGGTGCATTTTCCTCAACAGTTTCATGTTCATCTGATTCTTAGTTTACTTGATCATTACTTCTAGCAGTATCAATTGTTATTTGGAGAGACTCTGTTTTTTGTTTATCTTTACAAGGAAATGTTTATTCAAAGAATATCACATTTCTTGACTCAATTATCATATTTAGATGATGTCAGAAATCTTTGATTTATGTATCAAGAATCGATACGCACTAGTATTAGAGTATATCCAACGAAAATACAGTTAACAATTTTGGGTCCTATTCTAACCCTCTTAGTTTTAGGAACCATCATTTTGGCGAGATGCTCCCATACATTCATACATTTGTAGGAACATGCAAGACCTTTCCACAATTCATATGGTGTCTTGTCCAATTTTTTTATGAGGTAGCTTGTTTAGTGTGTTGATGGAAAACAAAGCTTGTTAACATGACATCATCAATTCCTTCAATTTTAGGTTTTTGCGTTCCACAATCCCATTGTGAGGAATAAGAAGCAGTAGTTTTGTGAATAATTTAATGGTTGGAATAATATTCACTATGGTGGGACCATATTCACCTCCCTATAATCATTCCTGATTCTTTTGAATTTCTTGTCAGTGATTTTTTTAACTTCGTCTAGAAGTAGATAAAGCTATCAATTGCTCACTTGGCTTCCTGGTAATACACATAGCAGAATCTTATTGCTATTCATGTGGGATAATATGACCCATAGCGTCACTATTTGCACAGAACATTGTGTTGTTGTAGCAAATTAACTATGTAACAAGGAAATTGCACTCTCGTCATTTGTGATTAGATCACCATAGATATATAAATGAAGAGAGGTCCCTATGATTAATTCCTGGATTGAGATGATATGAGACAGTATCAGTCCACGAAGGATTAATCATTAAATATCCCTAGCCGTAGTATTATCGAGACTGGACATCGATAATGCGGAATAGGCTAGTATTGCACTTGTGCGCGTTGTGAGGGCACAACGGCATAGTTCTCATATATATAAGTATTGGATACTTATGCAAGTGCGATAGGAGGTCGTGTTTCACCGATGGTACGGGAAACAGCTTCGCTCTGGATAGACCCCTCGGAATCCCATTGGTATTATGACTATGTGTCTATGGGAGGCCGAAATCAAGGTAGGTGTGTATAGTCTTAACCTGAGACTTGCATCGCTAATACTTACGATAATCGATAAACTTTGGTTTTGGTGGTTGGGGGCTTTGACCGGTTCTGTGTCACCACTTCTGGGTTTATCAGAGAGTCGTAGTGTATTGGATGTGATGTCGAGACGGAAGTATCACTCCAGTCATATTGGAGATGATGTCACGCAGGATACGGTACTAGTGCTCTTGAGTGTTGCGCAACCAATCGGGATATTGTGACCAGGTCATGTATATCCGATTATAGAGACTATGTTACCAGACATCCGATATGTGTTTCGGACGGGGCAGACACTTATCCAGCCCCAGCCCTAGCACGTGATTATCCGATACTGGACCGATACGCACAATACTTAGTATACTACGCTTGATACAGATCTATATATTCCTGTAAGAATATTTCTGGAGAATTGGGTAGGCATGGCGCTTTGCTAGAAGCCAACCTTGTCTTGTAAATCGGTATAAACGTAGTACGAGGTACTTTCGTGTTCGGATAGTCCGACGACCGTATTTACTGCCAACATATCCGGAGATCTCATGGGTCGCTTCCTGAAGATTCACCGATGATGTATGACTCGCACTTTAATTAATCTGGGATTAATTAGAAGAGAGAGAAAATTAATCTGGGATTAATTCGATGAGAGAGAAAATTAATCTGGGATTAATTACGGAGATATTTTATCTCGGATAAAATATTAATTAAAGAGAGAGAACGATTAATTTGGAATTAATCGATAAAATAATATATCCGATATATTATACGAAATTGGATTTCGACGCGAAATTAAAATTGGATTTTAATTCGGGCGAACGAATCAATTTAGAATTAATTCGTTAGCGACGTGAATAGTGATTTCGCTAGGCGTAATCATTTAATTACGACGCGACGGAAAATTCGTTAATTTGGAATTAGCGAACCCGAGCCCGAGTGTGATTGCGAGCGCATTCGTATTTCGAATTCGAGCGCGGCACGCAAGTCACATCAAGCGTCAAATCATTAGTCACATCATGCGTCAAATCAATTGTCACTTTGAGTGATGTGACTTGACAACATGTCACTTTATTAAAGGTGATGTGACTTTAAGTAAAGTGAATGTGATGTGACTAAAGTAAATGAGATGTGATTGAAAAGCATTTTGCTTTTTGACTTTTGTATTTGATTTTGTTTTTGAAAATGAAATAAATATATAAGTAAATCATTTCATTCTCTCTTTCCATCCAGCAACAAAAACGAAATGCTTTTGCTTTCCCTCTCCCACTCACGGTTTTCATCATTTTTGGAGCAAAAAATCCTTTCTTTCTCACGGCTTTGAGCCAAATTTCTTCTTCATTTTTGGTTTGATCAAAGACAAAGAAGATCAAAGAGTGCTAGCACACACTTGAGTTGTATTATGGTGATAGGGAAACGAATTTGTGAGCTTGGAAAGCTTGAAGCTTGGAGCTTCCATGGAGGTCATCCATGGCCGATTCTTGCACCATCAAGGAGGAGCAAAACCGAGCCATCCACCACCTTGGGGAGAATTGCCGAGCCATCTTGGAGGAGAAAAGGCGCTTGTGTTCTTTGTTTCATCAAAACCCATCAATGTGAGTTATGTTTCCGCCTTACTCCTTTGTAGTATTCATGCGAATTTATGCTTGATTTGTTGATTTTGGGACCTTAATTAGAACTCAACAATGGTATCTTGAGCTATTATCAAGCATGAAAAAGTTAGGGTTAAAATTGGGGATTTTCAATTGAAGTATGTTTTGGTTAAATTGGATGTTAAAGTATGCTTGTATGTTGATGAATTGAAGTTGTGTATGATCAATTTCATGAAATTGGATTGGATTCAATTTTCTCCAAATTTTGGGCATGACAAATTGGGTCAAATCAATTGGAGCATGATTTGATTAAATTGATTAATTAAGAATGCTTAAATGATGTTGAATTAAAGATTGATTGGATCAATTTGAAGAAATTGTGTTTGGAACAAATTTCCCCAATTTTTTATGTTGGCATAAAGTAACAAATTTGGGTAAACTTGATTTTGAGCATATTTTGTGAAATTGGATGAATGAGAATGCTTAAATGATGTTTAATTTAAGATTGATTGGATCAATTTGAAGAAATTGTGTTTGGAACAAATTTCCCCAATTTTTTATGTTGACATAAAGTGATGAATTTGGGTAAACTTGATTTTGAGCATGTTTGATGAAATTGGATGATTTAGAATGCTTAAAGTATGTTTAATTGATGATTGATTGGATCAATTTGTTGAAATTGTGTTTGGAACAAATTTCCCCAAATTGCTTATGTTGGCCCAAATTAAAGACCCTAATATCTTGGTAAATTTTTGTTTGTTTGATCATTAGATGACTTGAAACAAGTGGGTAATGTTGAATTGAAGTTTGATTGGATTGAATTTTGATTTGGAACAATTTTCCCAAATTAAAGTAGGCTTGGCCGAATTCAATTGGATATGAAATTCATTGTGTTTTTTGTATTTTGATTCATTAGATGAATTTAATTGATTTGGGAAATGATGATTGTGGATTCAATTTGATTGAAACCAAATCGGATTAAAAACCCCTAATGCCAAGACTTTAAAGCATGTAAAATGGGTTTGGTTTTAATAAATTGTGTTAGACACTATTTGATGTTGAAATGCATGATTAAGTATGCTAATTGATGTTTTAGAAATATTAATTAGGTGGTTAATTATGTATAACACTTAGGTTAATTAATTATGAAATTTGGAATTTTATAAGTTAATTAATTAGGCTTGTTTTTGGAAATTGGGCCTTGAATGTTATAATTGGGCTTTTGGGCTTTGTTGTACAAAGTTGGGTTTAGGCAAAATTGGTTGGATCCAATTAGGCCCAAAACCGCATCCATAAAGTCCAATTATGACTTAATGGACCTTAATTATTTAATTGGGCCTAATGGGCCAAAATTAATTTAAAGGCTTATGGGGTAACTCCCGGATTGGACTTTGGTTATCGGTTTGACCCGAGTTGACCAAAAGTCCACGCCTTAAGAAATTAATTAAAAGCCCATTGGACTTTAATTAAATAAACGTTTGACGTTAATTGGGCTTTGAGACCCATAACGATTGAATTTAGAATTTAAATCGTAGAAGGTTCGTTAATAATAGTGTAATATTTAATTTGGAATTAAATAGTGAATTAGAATTAAATGCGTATTAAATTGGATTTAATTATGTAGTTTAATTTAATTCGAGAATTCGTACTTTGAGTACTTATTCGTAAAACGAGTTTGACTCGAGCAAAAATCAAATCGTTGTTTGAACATTGGATGATCACTAATTATCAGATTAATTAATTGGATTAGATTGATTGATAACATGCTTGTATGAATACATGCGATGCTGTGAATGTATATCGATGATAATGTAGGGATGGATATTAGTCGGGTGGGACAATTTTGGAAATTGTAATAAATTTGATTTATAAATTGGACCTGCGTGTCCAGCCTTATCACCTATATACTCTTTGTATTCTCTTCTCACCTATTCCCCTCAATGTAAATGAGGTTTCTTTAGAAGTGTAGTGTAACGGGTAGAAGTAAATACATGTGCTAGCTTTGGAGAGAGAAAATGAGAGATTTGATCTAGGATCAATGTAAAGTATCCATCCGCATATCATTATTATTTTATTTCATACTCGCTTTATTATGTATTTAGAATGCATGTTTAAGGGTGTATGATGATGAGACCTAACAAAGATAATTAAATTGGTAGCCAATTTGCACGCGAAAAACCCTCGTTCTATATTAAGCGATTATCCTTCCATTGAATGATTCTTGTTCAAGATCCGATTGGCATTGGTTTGTTGGCCAAAGTCAAGACCTTGTCAATTGGATGTATTTGAATCATGAGAGTTTTGTTCCACATCGGTGTCTAGTCCAAGTTGTGATTTGTTGGCCAAAGTCAAGATCACTTCTTGTCCAAAGACATTGATTACGAAACTTTCCTTGTCAATGGGTCCCGCTTAACTGGAATCATTAGGTTTGTTGTGCCAAAGCCAAGGCCTAGATGATTCGGAGGATAAGGTTAGGAAAATGTATTAGATACATTGGCATAAGCAATATGTTTAGGACTTGGATGTCCACCTAACCGGATCTGGGAATTGGATTGGATCCAATTGATCTGTGAGATCTACCTGGTAAGTAGCATACAGCTTGTTGGCCAAAGTCAAGGTTGTATGTTATTTAACAGGATCCTAGCCCACTAGGAAACACGGTTTCCCGAGTACTCCACAGAGGGTTAGAGGCTCGACGAAAAATAGTGGGAGGCAAGTATTGAATTTGCAATATTCGTTCAATTACTCGCTAAACACGCTCATTTATATTTTTCTCGTCACATTAATTAAATGTTAGTTGGACTAATATTTAAATTGTTGTTTTAATAAACAGTTGGACTGTATTATAGTTGATTATATATAATTGGATTATATTAATCAATATATTTGAATTAATTAATTTCAGTTTACAGTTGATTTTATAATTGGATTATAGTAATCAATGTAATTGAGGTTAATTAATTGGATTATATTTGATTATATAGTTGGACTATTATAATCATTATAATAAATAGTACCACTAATCGTTGATTAAATAGTTGGACTATTGTAATCAAGATAAAATTGAAAAGTTGGATATTTAAAATATAATTGGATTAAAATATTTTAAATGATTTAATTTTCAAATTGGGAATAATTTCAAGATGGTCTTGGAAATTGATAAATTATTTATTTGATAAAATAATGAATTATGCCTAAAGCCCGGAGTTAAGCGAATAAGTGGAATATGAAATTTGGAATATTCATATAATGACAACTTTGCGCTTAATCCATTACTTATAAGTAGACTCCCTAATTATGTAAGAGAAATGGATTAGGTCTTCTAGGAAGATAATAGGACAAATCCTAAGAAGGAATTGAAGATGAGCAAGGCTCTTACTTCAAATATGTTTGTCATAATTATGTTCACAACTAGTATTGAAATTGGATTTTAAATACTTAGTGTGATACATAAAAATGTACTGTTGTGCAGAATCTGTTTTAAGCAGGATACTGACTTCAATGAGATCACTCTGCGAATTGAAAACGGGACGATAGTCGCTGTTTTAACCGTAGATACCTAACTTTAGGAATTACCTTGGGTATGTACTTAAATTAGGGAACTGTTATAATGTAACTAGTTTGACTAGAAACATTATCTTATATCAGTGTATAACCCGCTGCGGGTGTACCTTTATATTCTAGAACACTAAAGTGTTTTATTATATAAAGATGATATTGAGATAAACACATTGGATGTGAATAACAGAATTTATATTTTGAATATAAATAATATCTCAAATACATAACATGACAAATAAATAGCTCAAACTGATCTGATCAGTTAAGAAACTTAATTGTGGCATAGTTGTCAGGGACACTACTAAACAAGAATCGTATATCCGCACTTTTGAAGAGTACGGGTACTAGGACTGATTTGATTCTATTCAAATAAAGTCTACGAATCTAGTTTATTAAGCAAATGCTTAAAACACCTTTACTCGGTAAAAGTGAAAATGCCACCGATCTGTTAGCCCTAGTTCATAGTGAAGCAAGTGGGCCCGTGTCTAGCTAGGCTAGAGGTGGATATGAATATTACGTGACCTATACGGATGTGGCATCGCGTAATGGTTGTGTGTTTCTTTTGAAGAACACAAATCGAAAACTTTTATAGTTTCGACACGAATAAAAAACAGATCGGTTATAGTATTACACCATCACGGTAAGACCGTAATGAAAATACTTAAGCAGTAAGTTTCTCGTATACTTGAAAGAGTATAGTATTCTTTCAATGAGGACTCCTCCCGGAACACGTCATTTTGACGGTGTGTCCGAACAGGATTAACCGAATTTTGTTAGACATAATAAGGTTAATCACGAGTCGCTTTGAGCTACCATTTCCTTCAACGGATAAGCTTTAAACAGTGCAAGAACTTATTTTGAATAAGGTTCCATAATAATCTGTTTGACAGATATCATATTAGATATGAACGGGAAAGAAACCGGGTTTCTCATTCCTGACTATTTGGGTATGCTTGGCATATGTTTGGATGATACCAAACTAAAACCCAAATATGATAAGTGCCAATTGTAGGTCATCCTAGGGATACCATAAGTATTGTACTTAACACCTCACAAGAGAACAATTAGATTGTTGCTCACCATGCGGTTTTCCTAGAGGAATACCGATATGCAGTGGTAAGTGGGAGGATAGTATAACTCGATGAAAATCGGAGTAATACTGTTCTATGCACTGAATCTTAATGGAACATATATAGTTCATCAAGGATGAAACTATACCATTAATCTTCGAATACACGAGAACAAAGGAAGTGATACGAGGTATCGGCTCCCTATTATGACAAAGTGTCATGAGTCCGAAATGGATTCCATGTATATCAACCAGTTTGGATACTAGTTGATGTACCACATGGCATTGTGCCTATTGGTACTATAAGTCTTCAAGGAAGACGTACATGGATGGCAATATACCAACGTATAAAGCTAGGCTTTTTAACGGAAAGGTATCGTTATCGACATTGTGTTGATTACGATTCAACCTTTTACCTGTTGCCGCGTAGTAAATCCATTTGGATAATGCTTGCTGATACGAGCATTAGTTCTTGGAATTATCATTTTGATGTAATCATAATGGTGTATGATTTAATTCAAAATGAAAATGATTCTTTTGTATAAGGAGGTTAGTGGGAGCGCACTGACAGTGGCTGTCCTATAAAATAATGATAATACGTCATTTCTTGGAAATGATATTCCCATAAAATAAATGTCGGCGAAAGCTTGGCTTTCGAAATACTCTCCGTGGAACCTTACATTGAAAAATGTACAAAACCTGGTGTATCATACGCTTTGAGCATATGGATTCACAAACAGGCTAATCCGAGTGATAGTCACTGGATTGATGTTAGGAACATCCGTTAGTATCTTAGAGAACTAAGGATGCTGTCTTAGTCTATGGAGAAGGAGAACTTGAAGTGACTGGGATCACTGTAGCAAGTTTCCTAACCGATAAATACGGACTAAAGGTCGCAAACGGTACTATACAGTTTGAATAACGGTGCAGTGAGCTGGAAATCTTCCAAGCAAGATACTGTTACCGAATAAACAACTATGCGGGTTATTGCAGCAGCTGAGGCAGCAATAGAAGTCATTTGGGTCGAAATATATCTAATTAGATTAGATATAGTTCTTTTAGCAGCTGAGCTAGGCATCAGCACAGGCTAAAGAATTAAGGTCTCATCGACGATCCAGATATATACTTCTATATCATCTGATTCGTTCGGATCATACATCGTGGCGATGTGATGATCGTATAAATCGCGTTAAATGATAATCAAACAAATCCGCTGACGAAAACCTTTCCTCAGCAATTTGAGCGAACCTTACATAGTTCGGGTGTTAGACACTCGAGTGACTGGCTATGTGCCAAGTGGGAGATTGTTGGATAATATGACCCATAGCGTCACTATTTGCACAGAACATTGTGTTGTTGTAGCAAATTAACTATGTAACAAGGAAATTGCACTCTCGTCATTTGTGTGATTAGATCACCATAGATATATAAATGAAGAGAGGTCCCTATGATTAGTTCCTGGATTGAGATGATATGAGACAGTATCAGTCCACGAAGGATTAATCATTAAATATCCCTAGCCGTAGTATTATCGAGACTGGACATCGATAATGCGGAATAGGCTAGTATTGCACTTGTGCGCGTTGTGAGGGCACAACGGCATAGTTCTATATATAAGTATTGGATACTTATGCAAGTGCGATAGGAGGTCGTGTTTCACCGATGGTACGGGAAACAGCTTCGCTCTGGATAGACCCCTCGGAATCCCATTGGTATTATGACTATGTGTCTATGGGAGGCCGAAATCAAGGTAGGTGTGTATAGTCTTAACCTGAGACTTGCATCGCTAATACTTACTTAATCGATAAACTTTGGTTTTGGTGGTTGGGGGCTTTGACCGGTTCTGTGTTCACCACTTCTGGGTTTATCAGAGAGTCGTAGTGTATTGGATGTGATGTCGAGACGGAAGTATCACTCCAGTCATATGGAGATGATGTCACGCAGGATACGGTACTAGTGCTCTTGAGTGTTGCGCAACCAATCGGGATATTGTGACCAGGTCATGTATATCCGATTATAGAGACTATGTTACCAGACATCCGATATGTGCTTCGGACGGGGCAGACACTTATCCAGCCCCAGCCCTAGCACGTGATTATCCGATACTGGACCGATACGCACAATACTTAGTATACTACGCTTGATACAGATCTATATATTCCTGTAAGAATATTTCTGGAGAATTGGGTAGGCATGGCGCTTTGCTAGAAGCCAACCTTGTCTTGTAAATCGGTATAAACGTAGTACGAGGTACTTTCGTGTTCGGATAGTCCGACGACCGTATTTACTGCCAACATATCCGGAGATCTCATGGGTCGCTTCCTGAAGATTCACCGATGATGTATGACTCGCACTTTAATTAATCTGGGATTAATTAGAAGAGAGAGAAAATTAATCTGGGATTAATTCGATGAGAGAGAAAATTAATCTGGGATTAATTACGGAGATATTTTATCTCGGATAAAATATTAATTAAAGAGAGAGAACGATTAATTTGGAATTAATCGATAAAATAATATATCCGATATATTATACGAAATTGGATTTCGACGCGGAATTAAAATTGGATTTTAATTCGGGCGAACGAATCAATTTAGAATTAATTCGTTAGCGACGTGAATAGTGATTTCGCTAGGCGTAATCATTTAATTACGACGCGACGGAAAATTCGTTAATTTGGAATTAGCGAACCCGAGCCCGAGTGTGATTGCGAGCGCGTTCGCATTTCGAATTCGAGCGCGGCACGCAAGTCACATCAAGCGTCAAATCATTAGTCACATCATGCGTCAAATCAATTGTCACTTTGAGTGATGTGACTTGACAACATGTCACTTTATTAAAGGTGATGTGACTTTAAGTTAAAGTGATGTGATGTGACTAAAGTAAATGAGAGTGATTGAAAAGCATTTTGCTTTTTGACTTTTGTATTGATTTTTTTTTTTGTTGTTTGAAAATGAAATAATATATAAGTAAATCATTTCATTCTCTCTCTTCCATCCAAGCAAAACGAAATTGCTTGCTTCTCCCCTCTCCCACTCACGGTTTCATCATTTTTGGAGCAAAAAATCCTCTTCTCTTCCACGGTTTTGAGACAAATTTCTTCTTCATTTTTGGTTTGATCAAAGACAAAGAAGATCAAAGAGTGCTAGCACACACTTGAGTTGTATTATGGTGATAGGGAAACGAATTTGTGAGCTTGGAAAGCTTGAAGCTTGGAGCTTCCATGGAGGTCATCCATGGCCGATTCTTGAACCATCAAGGAGGAGCAAAACCGAGCCATCCACCACCTTTGGGAGACATTGCCGAGCCATCTTGGAGGAGGAAAAAGCTTGTGTTCTTTGTTTCATCAAAACCCATCAATGTGAGTTATGTTTCCGCCTTACTCCTTTGTAGTATTCATGCGAATTTATGCTTGATTTGTTGATTTTGGGACCTTAATTAGAACTCAACACTATCATCATTAAAAAAGACAAAGTTCTTTTATAGCATCTAAATTGCACAACCTCATATAACATCGGGAACTGACGATTGTACGTTAACTAGAGCCTAACGACTACTACAATCAGAGACATAATATTTGATTATAAATATGTTCGAGAAAGACGTTTGCTCAAAAAATGGCATGGGGACATCGGAAGATTCTTTGAGATTTCGACGCGGACTTAGTTTACTTCCCACCTCAAATAGCCTTTAGTAATAAGACCGTATCATTTTCATACGATCTCAAATATTTATGGATTTTATATTGTCGGAAAGCTTAGACCGAGTGCTACAACTTTTGTATTGGACTAGAAACGGGACAAAAATTCCAAATTCCGTGACTACTATAGTAATTTTGGGGTTAGTCTATAAAGATGATGAGGTGCACAATCATAACCACTCATTCCATCACAAAATCATCCCCTCTTTGTCTATTAAATAACATATATTCACTCATCTTTCTATAAAAATGTAGGATATGGTTTCTAAAAGAGCTTACATTTTCTTCATCTTCATGGAAGATTTTGATGAAAAAAGATGAGTTCTTGAGAACTATTTTGGTCAAGTAAGTTTCTAAATCCCTTTTCTTTCTTTATTTTTCAATTTTAGCTAAGGAAACTAAAGCTCTATTTTGTATATAGCATGCCTCAGCCATAAGAATTGTTAGAATTAGAATTAATAAGTTTTTTACAAGTATTTTGAGAGTAGCATGATGGTATAAACATGTTTGAGGTTCATATATGAATGAAAATGTTGAGGAAATTATGCTTCGTGAATTGATGATTCTTGTTGATGGTTTTACTGGGTTAATAAGTTAGAGGCATGAGGATTGTTAAGTATGTCATTAAAAAGTGGAAAATTAGACCTTAAAATTGGCCTCGCGTCATGACGCCACAAACCTTGCATCACGACTAGTTATGGAAAAAGAAGGACAATTTCGATTCTATGTTATGTGTGTCGTAACTCGCATGGACTCGCATTGCGACGCGAACCAAAAACCAGCCATCTGTCTCAGCTTGCTCCAAGTTGCTTCGCGACGTGCAAGTCTTTGCATCGCGACATGTGGTTATTTTCCATAATATTTTCTTAACAATTTAGTTTCGACTCAAGATATTATAGACCACCCGAATGACATCTTATCATCTTATGTACATGTAAATTACCATGATATAGTTGAAAAAACCCTTATAGCGATAATATTCTGAAGTGTATTCTACGATATGTATTCTAACTAATTTCCCATTAAAGATTATCACAGGAATCAAAAGTTCTTTGGCGCAGTGAAGTTACGCCAGCAAAATTCCAAATCAAGGAGTGGATACTATCATTTTAAGTCGATTTTCATTATGTTTTTTTTTTCATATCAGACTTATTTTTATGCACTTAGGGCGTTAGCTAGTTTAATTACAAGTGTTTCATGAAAAAAAATATGTTTTAAGAAATATTTTGGAAAAAGTAATTTTAAAAGCTTTATGTAACTTGATACATACATGAAATTTATGGATGACATGTGCACATATATATGATTGGGGGGACGGTGATACGTAATGCCCCAAATCCTAGTTCAGGACTAGGGATGACATATGCCCCTAGATCATAGATTCAAAGCTTGGTGGATAGCATAGATTCGTACCCCCAGTTCTAGTTCAGTGGCTTAGGGGACGGCGATACGTAACGCCCCAAGATCACTAGTTTCAAGGACATGAGTTGCATGTTTTGGGGGACGGCGATACGTAACACCCCAATGTCATGGATTTGCACTCCTGACTCTAGTTAGGCGTATGGGGGGACGTTGATACGTAACACCTTCATGCATCAGGTTTTTTAAATACAGATATCTGATTTCTTAGAAAATAGTTTTTAGAGATCAGTTTGCATATACAGATTTTAGAAACAGATTTCAGAGAAAAGTTTTCTAGAAAGGAAAGTTTTTAGAGACAATAGCTTTATAAGAGACTCTCATAAAAGATTTTCACAAAGGTTTCTAGATATGAATTCTAAAAACACGAGTTTTCATAAAGTATTTCAGTTTTCATTTTAAAATCGTCCACTCTCTTAGATCGTTCAAACGGTCTCCCACTCCCAGTCTCTATGTTTTGCAGGTATTCCCAAAGGACGAGCTCGAGAGAACGAATACTAATAGTAGTCACTAGAGGGTTTGGTCCACCAGATCGAGTCAGAGTTCAGTTCAGATAGTGTCAGAGAATGTCATATAGCATATAATTTGTTTAGTAAAGAATATGAAAGTAAAAGTGTTATAAGTGTTCATCACTAAAGTTATGATGTCTAGTGAATTTGAGTATTTAGTTTGAAAAGCATTATACATTCATGATGATGAGTTGGACATCGGTCCCGTGCATAAGTTTATAGATGAAATGAGTTTAATATTGTTAGAAAGTCAGAGGCTCAGGGGAATAGTATGGCCTATTCTTTGCCGGTAGCATCTCCCAGATTGGGGAGTTACAATTAATACCACATATATAGGTGTGAATTAGTTCTAAAGGTTTAGAACTTCATTATATGGAATAAAATGATGTTCTATTCATTTTTTACTTCAACACATACTTCACATTTATGTTAGTTATCAATTGTAAACTTAGGTATAAGGTCTATATTAGTTAATTTGCGCATTATATCATCATTAAAATGCCCCAACCTACCATGGCAAATATATGACTCAATAATATAAGTAGAAGATGTAACTCTATTATTACTAGCACTGGGTCAATTGACAGTCATTACATTGAACTTGAAAAAACCCTCAGTGAGTTATTATTTTCCCAAATAGACATTATTTTTTGTCAATATAAATTTATCAGAAATAAATACAAGCTTAAATCCATTCTAGCTAAGAAGTCATCTTGAAACTAGATTCTTCATGATGTCTGAAACACACGTACATCTCTCAATGTTAGCTGCTTCCCGGATGTCATCATCAGGACCACTATTGTAAACATTGTATTTTTTCATAACCCTGATGATGAGCCTCATACGGAGGCACTACCCGATAAGTTACAGAAGTCGCGGAAAATGGACGTCTGAAGGGGAGATTCAAAATAAGTACGTCATCAGATTCAGTTCACACATTCACTACATGTGCATTCGTGCCGCGTTCGGAAACACATTTGAACAGTGAACGGATTGCGGGCGTTCGAGTAGCGTCCGAATGAGCGTTCGAATGACCATCAGTATTTATGTTTTACTGTTAACCAACCTACACGCCCAAACCCATCCAAAGTCATTTTGCCCACCAAAATCCAATCCAAAAAATTTAAATATTTAAAACACATGTCTAAATTAAATCAAATCTCTTAAATCCTTTTCTTAAACTAAAACAAATCACCTTCCTAAACTAAATAAAACAAATCAAATCACCTTCCCAAATTAAATAAATCACATGCCTAAACTAAATAAATCAAATCAAATCCTTTTCCCAAAACAAAACAAATCACCTTCCTAAATTGAAGAGATCTTTTCTTTATGATACACAAACTAAATATTCCCCCATAATTACACAATATTCCTTCCCTATTTGCCTAAGGACAACCCCAACCCTTGCCTATAAAAAAAAGGCATAAACCCAACCTTAAGACCACTAGCATTCACGCCTAAAGCCTCTTAAATTCCCCTCCATTGTCGCAATAAACAATCTCTAAAACCCTCCTCTATTACCGCAACAAACAACCTTCAACCAGCCCCCATTGTCGCACAACTAGTCACTTATTTCACCGTATAACCAACAATAAAATAGCCTTCCATTCACGCCCAAACAGCAACACATTCATGTAAAACACAGCCCAGAAACAGTCCTCATCCGCACCAAATAGCTACCAAACACATCTCTAAACAATTCCCTAATCCACCACCAATACACCTCTAAACAGTCCCCTTAATCCACTAACGAAAGTTTCGAGAAACACACCCTTAAGACCACCAAAAACTGCACAACCAGAACATCAAAAACTACAACAAAAACAGTCCTTTTACCACCTTAAAACAGACCAAAAACAGCAGTAAAAATATCAAAAATAGAAGCCCAAAATAGTGAAACGACGAAGAAAAGCAGTGAACTAGTGAACCCGAAAGATAACGGAGCATTAACCCTTCCGGCGACGACGTAACGCCCTTCCGAAGAGTAACTTAAAAGGTAAGACCTGAGGGTACCCCTTTATTACTTTTTATGTTGTAGTCCGGATGCGGCACGCTCGGTTGGATATGAAATATCTTCAACCGGGTGTGCGAGGTCCTATATCAAAGACGACCAAATTCTTGGTCACATCTTTCTTTAATGTTCCTTCATTTGTTTATCGCACATTTATTTCCTATTATTAGCACTTTATCATTATGCATGCTTCCCTCTTTGGCTATGTGTTGTTATATGCATTATCATACTTCAAGTTCATTTTCATGATTGCATTGTGTCAATAATTGAGTGTCGCCTCTCGTGGTATATCGGATGGAAACCTAGACGTAAATTCCATAGCCGAATCTGAATGGACGATAGTGCAATTTGTACTTGGGATACAACTCCACATACCACTTGGGGAAACACTCATGCATGTGTTCATGTCATTTTAGATTCCATTTTGGTAATCTCGTTCAAACGTGTTATCAAATGCTACACGAAAGTAAGCATTATGTCTCAGTCTATTCTAACACATTTACGAACGCTACTCGAAAATGCATGCATTTTCATTTTATCATGCATCAGGTCTTATCATGTTCGAACACATTTATGAACACTACTCGAACACATTACCTTTTGTTTCATATTTGAATGCGTTGTTTGAACGCAACTCGAACACGTGCTTTCTATTTACCGTTCGAACGTGTTTCCGAACGCTACTCGAATCGAACACACTGGACATATTTTTTTTATCATGTTTCATGCATATTCGTCTCTTTAGTTATCTTTCCTTTTACATTATGCATCTAATTATCTCTCTTGAATATTTATGCTTTTACAATTATTACTTATTTATGTTTCCGCCATTATTTATTAAATTGCATGCTTGCTTTTATTATTAATGTCTTCACAGTTGTTATTAGTTGCATTATCGCGCTTAATATGTTCATGAAATTATGTGCTTGCCGTTATTTCGACTTACTTTTTATGCATGCAAACTTAGATATAGGTCTCATGCGAACTTAGATATAGGTTATTCTTGGGTATGAATGTTGCGTAGACTTGGTTAGATTATTACGCAAATCCTTTTCATTATAAGTGGCATAAGTAAGGAACCATTCCGAACCCAACGGTTTGAGGTCTTCCCTTGCGAGGGTGAGTGCGGCCTTAAATCATTTTCCCAGTTCACACTGGGTGGCGACTCCATTATTCTCCGATTTAGTCTCCCATGGACTATTCTATACTCCTGACTAGGCCACGAGCCTAGAACAGCGTCGCCATTTTTTATGTCCTACAGTCTGGCGACTCCACTAAGGATAGAGAATCGGCCCTGAAATAATGTCTTGTAGTGTTTAGGATTTGTCCTTTAGTTAACCATGTCTACCGTGGGTAAAAGGGTTTAATCAAAGGCATTATTAGAGCTGGGTAATGGTTTGGTGTCTTCCTTCATTCACTACATTTCTATCGCTGAAGGGAAAATTTATGAAGGCACCTAGATAATAATTTAATCGAAGCTTACTATTATGGACTAATTTGGAGAACTTGTTATTTATTCTTGTCACCAAGGCGATAAGAGACTAATAGGCTGGGGTATTTAAGAGAGTTCGCTCCACCCTCCTTCTGGAAAATCTCCAATAGGAAATCCATTTGACAGTTAGTCACGTACCATAACTCGTTGGCACGTACCTTAGTGTATAAAAAAGGTGCGCTCACTTGGTCGCTCGGACCCTTGAGTGGGGAGACCTAGTTGTGGGCAATCCTTCATCGACGAGAGCCTTTGTCTATACCCCCATAAACCCGCATATGAACTGTAGTTGTAGGACCAATAGAAACTATTTCTTTATGCTTTTGATAAACACATGCATATTATATCTCATGCATCGCACGCATTTCATGCATCTCATGCATACACGCATCATGTTAACTCTGTGTCTTAAAAGCCATCATAGATATCAGTTGGGTTAGAAAAAGAAGACTTGTCAAAGAAGAGTTTAGCAAATATGGATATCGGGGAAAAGGAAACCGAGGAACAGAATTCTAGTGGAGTGAAAAAAAAAAGGAAAAAAAAAAGAGAAGAAAAAAAAGAGAGGAAAAAAAGAGAGAAGAAAAAAAAGAAGAGAAAAAAAATTAATTGTTTGTTCTTGGTCCTTAATAGTCGGGCATAAGTCCAATGATGAAATCGTTTACTTTAGGGTGAAATCTTAGAAACGATAAACTCTTGATGTGCTTTTATCTGATACTTTGAGTGATTGATCTATGTTATACTCGTAAGCACTTCACTATAGGTTCTTAGCAATGAAAACCCGATTAATTGGCAAGGTGACTAGTTGAAGAAATTGTAGGTCAGTGAATGACAGTTTGCTTAAATGTCTATCTTGATATGCTTATGTTATGATGTGTGGTATGGTTCGAAATAAAAGAAAAGTCTCTAAAGAAAATAATTGAACCACCTATAACCAATAAGCGTGAAGCTACCCATTGGCGAGTATTAGGACCACCATGAGGAGAAATGTACCTTAAAGGGTAGGTGTGTTGAAAAAATGAGGAAGAAAGAAAAAAAAAATAAAAAGAAAATAAAATAAAAAAGAAGTCCAAAATAAAAAAGAAACAAAGAAAAAGAAAAAAGAGAAAGAAAACCATACCACATTGAGCACAGAAAAGCAACTGCAGGCATAATTGAGACATCTAGGTTGGTTTGACCCATCGATCCCATTTTTTGACGAAATCATTGAGTTGGCTTACCTAGGGATGAATCTGCAAAGGAACTTGTGCGCACACACACTTTGAGTCTGGCTTAGATCATTTATTCAAAGACTTGGATTTGAGTTGCATTGAGTGTTTTGAAGGTTCTCAGGTTTCATTATTGAGCATTCTTTGAGGACAATGATATGTATAACTATTGAGACTATTTTATAGCTTGTAATATAGTATGATGATACGGAATGCCATATCACATGGCTTACCTTGACCTAGTGCAAACAGCGGAGAGCAGAAAGCTAAACCAAGACTGGGGAGACCAATCTACCACCTCGTGAATGAGGGATATAACGAGATATTCAGTCATGGGACTAAAGGAAACTGAGCAATCACCATAAGAGAATTGACAGGGAGAAATTGTAAGTCGACCCAAGGGCGATCAAAGACTTTTGTAGGTGAGAAGAACCGAGGAGCACAAGGAAGACCTAACCCATCGGAATAGGACATACATTCATGCATACATGCATACACGTCATATGCACACAATCTTTGTCATGTTTTGTTCGCATGTTTTGAAGAAAAGCGGCCAAGACATACAGTTCGGGAACAAAGCCCACAATCAATAGTTCGGGAACAAAGCCCAGGGAATAAAGCCCACAATCAACAGTGGGAACAAAGCCCAGGGAATAAAACCCATAATTCAGTTCGGGAATAAAGCCCAAAGTCAGCACAGTTCGGGAACAAAGCCCACACTCAACAAGTTCGGGAACAATGCCCATACTTAACACAGATCGGGAATAAAGCCCACATTCAGTACAGCACGGGGAAAAAGCCCACAGTCAACACAAGTTCGGGAACAAAGCCCAGGGAATAAAGCCCATACTCAGCACAGACCCGCAATTCAATTTGGGAACATGCCCACAATACGGAACAAGACCCACAATTCAATTTGGGAAAAAGAACCACAATTGGGAACAAGACTCATAATCTAATTTGGGAACAAGACCCATAATCGGGAACAACACCCGCAATTCAATTTGGGAACAAGACCCACAATCGGGAACTAGACAAACAATCGGGAACAAGACCCATAATTCAATTTGGGAACAAGACCCATGATCGGGAACAAGACCCGTAATCCAATTTGGGAACAAGACCCACAATCGGGAACAAGACCCGCAATTCAATTTGGGAACAAGACCCATGATCGGGAACAAGACCCGTAATTCAATTTGGGAACAAGACCCACAATCGGGAACAAGACCCGCAATTCAATTGGGAACAAGACCCACAATCGGGAAAAAGATCCACAATCGGGAACAAGATCCGTAATTCAATTTGGGAACAAGACCCACAATCGGGAACAAGACCCGTAATTCAATTTGGGAATTAGACCCACAATTGGGAACAAGACCCGCAACTCAATTTGGGAACAAGACCCATAATTAGGAACAAGACCCTCAATTCAATTTGGGTACAAGCCCGCAATTCAATTTGGGAACAAGACCCGCAATCCAATTTGGGAATAAGACCCACATTCGGGAACAAGACCCACAACCAATTCGAGAACAAGACCCACAACTCAAATATGGAATATGACCCTGAACTCAAATAGGGAACAAGACCCTCAACTCAATTCGAGAACAAGACCCACAAGTCAAATCGGGAACAAGACCCTCAACTCAATTTGGAATAAAACCCACTCGGTGGTTCGGGAATAAGACCCAGGGGTCACAGCACCTCGCCATCAATCTCAACTTAATTCAGGGAACAAGACCCTCATCACAATTCGGGAACAAGACCCTCACCTCAACACAGTAACGATTCAGGAACAAGACCCTCATCATTTCATAGTAATGGTTCGGGAATGGAACACCTCTAATCAATTCAGTTCGAAGCAACAGGCATGTCAAGTGGCAGCTGGCGAGCCAGGTAAATAAAAATACATTGCATAACTTTGATAGGATTGTCCCTATTACACACTGCACAAGTCTCATCAAATTGGCAGCAACTGTAGACACTGTATTTTTGAATGAGCCTGATGATGAGCCTCATACGGAGGCACTACTGGATAAGTTACGGAAGTCACGGGAAATGGACGTCGGAATGGGAGATTCAAAATAAGTACGTCGTCAAATTCAGTTCACACGTTCACTGCATGTGAGTTCGTGCCGCATTCAGAAATATGTTCGAATGATGAATGAATTGTGGGCTTTCGAGTAGCGTCTGAATGAGCGTTCGAACGACCGTCGGTATTTCTGTTTTACTGTTAACCAACCTACACGCCCAAACCCATTCAAAGCCTATTTTTCCCACCAAAATCCAATCCAAAAAAATTTAAATATTTAAAACACATGTCTAAATTAAATCAAATCACTTAAATCCTTTTCTTAAACTAAAATAAATCACCTTCCTAACTAAATAAATTAAATCAAATCACCTTCCCAAATTAAATAAATCACATGCCTAAACTAAAAAAATCAAATCAAATCATTTTCCTAAAACAAAACAAATCACCTTCCTAAATTGAAGAGATCTTTTCCTTATGATACACAAACTAAATATTCCCCCATAATTACACAATATTCCTTCCATATTCGCATAAGGACAACCCCAACCCTTACCTATAAAAAGAAGCATAAACCCAACCTTAAGACCCCCCAGCATTCACGCCTAAAGCCTCCTAAATTCCCCTTCATTACCGCAACAAACAAGCTCTCAAACCCTCATTCATTGCCACAGTAAACAACCTGAAACGAACCCCCACTGTCGCACAACCAGTCACTTATTTCACCGCAACACCAAAACCAAAACAGCCCTCTATTCATGCCCAAACAGCCCAGAAACATTCCTCATCAGCGCCAAATAGCCACCAAATACACCTCTAAACAATACCCTAATCCACCACCAAATACACCTCTAAATAATCCCCTTAATCCACTAATGAAACTGCCCAGAAACACATCCTTAAGTCCACCAAAAACTGTACAACTAGAACATCAAAAAATGCAACAAAAATAGTCCTTTTACCACCTTAAAACAGTCCAAAAACAGCAGCAAAAACACCAAAAATAGCAGCCCAAAACAGTGAAACGATGAAGGAAAGCAGTGAACCAGTGAACCCGAAAGATAACGGAGCATTAAACCTTCTGGAGACTACGTAACGCTCTTCCGAAAAGAAACTTAAAAGGTAAGACCTGAGGGCACCCCTTTATTACTTTTTATTTTGTAGTCCGAATGCGGCACACTCGGTTGGACATGTAATATGTTCAACCGGGTGTGCGAGGTCCTATATCAAAGACGACCAAATTCTTGGTCATATCTTTCTTTAATGTTCCTTCATTTGTTTATCGCATATTTATTTCCTACTATTAGCACTTTATCATTCTGTATGCTTCCCTCTTTGTCTATGTGTTGTTATATGCATTATCATACTTCACATTCATTTTCATGATTGCATTGTGTCAATAATTGAGTGTCGCCTCTCGTGGTATATCGGATGGAAATCCAGACGTAAATTCTGTAGCCGAATCTGAATGGATAGTAGTGCGGTCTGTACTTGGGATACAACTCCATATACCACTTGGGGAAACACTCATGCATGTGTTCATGTCATTTTAGACGCCATTTTGGTAATCTCGTTCGAATGTGTTATCAAATACTATACGAACATAAGCATTCTGTCTCAGTCCGTTCGAACACATTTACGAACGTAACTCGAATGCCCATGTATTTTCATTTTATCATGCATCTGATCTTATCCTATTCGAACATATTTACGAACGCTACTTGAATGCATACCTTCTGTTTTATGTTCGAATGCATTATTCGAAAGCAACTCGAACATGTGCTTTCTGTTTACCATTCGAACGCTTTTCCGAACACTACTCAAATGCGAACACACTGGACATATTCTTTTATCATGTTTCATGCATATTCATCTCTTTAGTCATCTTTCCTTTTACATTATGCATCTAATTATCTCTCTTCAATATTTATGCTTTTACAGTTATTACTTATTTATGTTTCCACATTTATTTATTCAATGGCATGCTCGTTTTTATTATTAATGCCTTCATAGTTGTTATTAGTTGCATTATCACGCTTAACATGTTCATGAAATTATGTGATTGCCGTTATTTCGACTTACTTTTTATACATGCAAACTTAGATATAGGTCTCATGCGAACTTAGATATAGGTTATTCTTGCGTATGAATGTTGCGTAGACTTGGTTAGATTATTGCACAAATCCTTTTCATTATAAGTGGCATAAGTAAGGGACCATTCCGAACCCAATGGTTTGAGGTTTTCCCTTGTGATTCTCTCGTTTAGTCTCCCATAGACTATTCCGTACTCCCGACTAGGTCACGAGCCTAGAACAGCGTCGTTGTTTTCAGTGTCCTACAACTATGCCTTGTCCAATCACAATGGAGGTAGATGAGTTTCCTATTATCAGATGATCACTACCATCGACCTTTTGATATGAGGAAAATATTTTGACTTTCTCACAAATATGACGAGTAGCCCTCATGTCTCCCCACCACTCTTCCAGGTTACTAACCAAGTTGGCTTATGTCATAACTGCTGAAATGTTCATCTCTGAAAATTCATTTGTCATCAGCTTATCTTCAGTGCTATGAGGCTCATTTTTTTCTTGCCCTTATCTCGGGACTTCTTATATCTGTAGTCCTTTATCATGTGATAGTTTTTCCCATAGATGTAGCACATCCTCTTGAATTTCTTACTCGATTGGGAAGAATCAGCTCCACTATTCTTCTTTTTTTTACTACGATTTCCACCTTCAACGATATTGACTTTAGACTCTATAGTAATGTAGCTAGCCTTCTTGGACTTCATGTGGTCCTCTTTGATTCGCAATTGAACTTCGAAATCTTCAAGACTCATCTATTTCTTCTTGTTTTTCAAATTACTTATAAAGTCCATCCATGATTGAGGCATCTTCTCAATGATTATGGTCACTTGAAACATCTCACTGGGTTTCATTTCTTCATCCAGTATTTCATGAATGATCAATTGTAGTTCATCTAACTCAGATATTACCATAATTGAATCTATCAATTTGTAATCCAAGAACCTACCCACGACAAACATCTTTTATCCTACATCTTCTATTTTGTATTTTTCCTCTAGAGATTCCCAGAGAAACTTTACAGAATTCGTGTCTTGGTACATATTGTATAGGGTTTTGTGAAGACCATTAAAGAGATAGTTGTTGCACAAGAAGTTTCCTTGCGACCATGCGTCAAATTGAAGTTGCCAAGTCGCTTCAGTTTCTCCCTCCACATGACCTAGATGAGTTTCCTTGAGAAACATAGCCAACTGGTAGTTGAATATTTAGCTTCGCCGAAGCTTTTTTCACCCCAAAATATTTTCTCGATTAACCTTTAACATCAATTTTCTATGTCGCTATCTTTTGACACCAAAAATTTCAGTTTCAAGGACGCTAAAAAATCGCATTCTTGTAGTATAGGTATTTGATTATTATCAAACCCGCAACATGTTTTATTTTAAATTACCAAATTTTCTAAAATACTTATCAAATACTACCACATCGGGCTGGTAATTATGGGTTTGACAATAAAATTTACATCCCTAGATAGAACATGATTATCCATATAGTAATCGTGTCATAAATGGATTGTCGGATTAAGAATTTAAAACACGAACCCCATATGAATATTAACCAAATAGACATGAATACAACTTATTTAATAATCATATCAAATTTGACTAGGGTTATGAAATGGTTTTGGGTCTACCCAGAATCAGGCTGAAACCAAAACCAATCGGTTCAATTCCTAATAATTAGGAACTAATTATTTTTAGCAAGTTCCATCTCTTCAATATTTGGAATCGAAACCAACCGTGAAATTGAATTTCTGGAATTGGAAAGATTACACTGAAAAAGCCTTTCTATCAACGAATACATTGTTAAAGAATTAATGTGCGGAACTCTGTATCTCTCTCTCTCTCTTTTTAAACGCACGTCAAAAGTATGGATATCATAGAATTAATCAACATAAAAAAAAATTACATTGATTTATCCATGCCAAATCTCCGAGGCTATTGCACCAAGATTAAAAATTAAACATTTGCTACTATTACATGTTTGCATTATTTTTAGACTCAGATTAATGAATTCATGATGGATCTGGAGCATGTTTGGATATTTATTTTTCCTCCCGGATGTACATATGAGACAAATGTTGGAATTGGTGTTCGAGTGTTAATTTGTTTTATATTAATAAAATATTTTTATCAATATAAAGATATTATTTTCGATTCATTGTATCATTAATGGTTTAACATGCTTTTCATTTATTCGTGTTTGTGATTTAATTGTTACATATATATGCTTATGAATGACAAAAACTTTAGAATAGTTATCATAGTGATATTGTTACAATTATTGTAAGGGACATCTAAAAATATCACTATATAATCTATTTTTAAATATCATTCACAGTCGATAGTTTAATTATATATCAGTTTGTGAACCACGAGACTGGTACGTGCCGTGTACAGAAATGAAATTCTGATTATTTAACTCAATGAATCATGATTTTTGGAAGCTCACATAAACATATAGGTATTCATTTGAGAACAGATATCAAATGACTCAAAGAGGACTCATAATAGAGAGTATACATCACCATCAATAAGAGGTCTTCTTAAGTCAAGTGGTAGATGTAATATTTTGACTTGAGATATCATTATGGTTCTGTGGGTGATCCTTTAAAATTTGATGTCATGCATTTCAAAAACCTTAAAAGGTTTGAAATTCATGACATCAAATTTAGCAAACGAACTCCGATTAAGCTGATTTTTGAACCAGCTACACGATTTCTGATTTTATCGTTATACGCATAAAGGTTTCTTGTATCGACTATAAAGTTAGCAAACGAACTCTGATTGGGCTGATTCATGAACCATAGGACTCGGTTTTCCGAGACAAACAACTTAGGTTGAGCACATTTTGAAATTTACTTCAGAAGCGCTTCAAAAATGGGCAATTTCTAGAAAGTTCCATGATAGGGGCCTAAATATAATTTTCGGGTGCCAGATTATAATTTTTCGAAACTTTCTAATAAATACCCCATAATTTTTCATAAATTATAAAAAGCTCATAACTCATTTAACTCCTCAAAAGGACTCGCCATCTCCTTTTTTGTTCAGTGGCTTCCAGGTCGCGCCAATGGCCAGCCGACGTGACAGCACTAAGAGAGACGTCCGGCCACCCTACGTCCAA
Source organism: Zanthoxylum bungeanum (assembly GCA_019454045.1). NCBI lineage: Eukaryota > Viridiplantae > Streptophyta > Magnoliopsida > Sapindales > Rutaceae > Zanthoxylum > Zanthoxylum bungeanum. Next base: position 8,656 of record SKCR01022965.1, on the reverse strand, counting down.
CGGTGGCTAGCGCCGACGCATAGAACTTCGGAAGCAGCGAGAAATGAGGGTGAAGATGTGCGGCCATGGGACTCTCGATTCTGACTCGTTATTCCGTTTCACGGCCCAAGCCACCCGCCAAATCAAAGCTCTTGGAGAGTACTACAAGTTGGTGGTGACGGATTTTTCATCCATGCACGGTTGCATGAGAATCGAGGAAGGAAGATTTGGATGAATAGTGACCACGATAAACAGTAGCTCTAATCAGAATTTCATCGATTCTAGTGCGTTCGCGGGAACATTTGGAGTCCGTATATGCCCTCGAAATCTCGGTAAGACCTCCTGGTAAAATCCTCAAATTTCAAGTGTATAGTTAAATATTCAGATGTATCTAGTAACTTCGTAGAGTAGTTTAGTGATATAAATTGAATTGATTAAGTGATAGTATATATAATATGTGCTTCTGGTAGAATCCGAGTGAAAACAGAACGAGTTTGATCGATCCGAAAGAATATGTAAATTTTTGGTAAAGTGGATCTTTGTGTATAAAGATGTATTTTGGTTTTAATGAAGGTTATGAGTTATTTATGATATTACAAGAATGTTTGGATAAATTCGGGAAGGTTTGGAATCCTTTCGTTGCATTTGCAGAAACATTTTCGAAAGATTTTCCAAAATACGCAAACCGAAAATTTAAGTTCACTGACCACTTGGAATAGTTTATAACCATGTTTTAAGGTTATTGAAACTGAAATTATTGAAAATGGACTTGATTTGGTTATACCGGAATGATCCGGGATTTTACCGTAGTTTAGTCGAGAACTCCGTAAGTCATGTTTCTGACAGCATTTCGCCGTTTGTTTTGATAGATGTGACTAGGACCTGGAGTGCTCGTGAAGTTAGGTACGTAACCAATGCGATGATTATTTGCATGTGAATTCATATAAAATATACATACATACATATATATATATATGCATAAATGGCTAAAAGTGCTTAGGATAAAATGAGGATAGTAGGAGATAGTTTTGAGAATGAAGTTCAAGATTATAAATAGTTGATCGACCGCTACAAGTACTAATTTTACTATTGATATGATATGAAGTGAGATATATGATGGGTTTAATGTCTATGTGTATATATGGAGTGTATGAACCTGTAATGATATGTATTTGTATATGTGCATGAATATGTATATATATAAGTATATGTTCATGTAATTGTATCGTATAAGGCAATAAGATAAGTATGATTTAAGTGTCTAGGTTTGGAAAAGAAAACAAGTTACGATTTTCGGATCTATATTAGCACGAGTGGAAGTGCGTTATTGGGATAGGTTTGTTATTGATTGATGAATACGATTTAGCTGTATAGAGATTGGGTTGGTATAAACTAAGCTTTTACCGATTAATATAAGTATGTGATTGATAGACTACGTATATGAATAGAAATGTATATTAGTAAGATACTGTATCAATGATTCTAGATAAGAATTATGAAAACGAATTATGTTTGGTTGATAAGTAAAAAAGATGAGGACTATTAAAAATTATGGTTACTAAATTTGAAATAATGCATATATTCATATGTGTGATGTATATACGTATATGCATGACGAAGCTGATGATAAAGTAGTGTGTGATTTTATTCTCCATTTGACTGTTAGTGTTCTAAGAACAAAATAAGGATCTAATAAGCATGCATAATAAAAGAGTTGATCATTATAAGGTGCGGAATATACTTACAATGAGTTTTGGAGCTTTTAAAAATTTGAGATCCAAGATCTCCAAGATCCAAGCTTTAGGATGAATCCAAGCTTTAGGATGATTCCAAGCTATTGAGGAGTTTCCCTATCACCTTTGTTCAGTTCCAAAGTGCTAGCTTTTGATGATTTGAAAATCAAATCAAATAGAAGAGAGGGGAAGGAATTCGGCCAAGCAAGCTTCCTTTAGGGTTTTTGTGTTTTGGTTTGTGTCAAGTGTTACCAACAATGAAAATCCCTTTTTGATATTTACCAAAAGGTGAAACCATTTCACCTTTTACCCAATACAAGGTAGAGATTGGTAAGTGTTTTACATAAAGACAAAACAAGGTGGTTGTGTGGTGGGAACACCTACCACACTTTTGGCTCCAAATATTTGAATCCGAAATTCAAATATCTCTACGGGTATTTGCCGCGGCTCAGTTCCGTTTAATCCAATTAAACGATCCTTCGTCGTTAAATAATTAAATCCAATATAATTAAATAACGATGCCTCGCAAATATATATCGAACGTCGTTCATGAATTAATTCTAAATCAATTCGTTCGTTCGCATTAAAGTCCGACTTTAATCTCGTAATGAAATCCAATCCAATCCATTATATATCCGATATATTATTTTTAGCCCGTTTGAATAAATTAAATAGAAAAATCAAATTTAACTATTAAATTTATTTTACCGATTAATTCCAAATTAATCGCGTTCTTTCGCCACTTTACACTTTTAATCCCAGATTAAATAAAGCCCATATTAATCCCAGATTAATTTTCTCTCTCTTAATTAATCCCAGATTAATTCCAATTTAAGTCAACAGTCATCGGTGAATCCTTAGGAAGCGACCCAAGAGATCTCTGGATATGTTGGCAGTAAATTCGGTTATCGGACTATCCGATAAAGCGAGTACCTCGTACTACGTGCTTACCGATTTACAAGACATGGTTGGCTTCTAGCAAAGCACCGTGCCTACCCAATTCTCCAGAAATATTCTTACTGGAATATATAATCTATGTCAGACGTAGAATACCTAGTATCTCGTATTTCGATCCAGTATCTGATGTCACGTGCTAGGCCTGGGGCTGGAATAGTGTCTGCCCCGTACGAAGCACATATCGGATATCAAACAACTAGTCTCTTTGAATCGGATAATCATGACCTTGTCACATTATCCCGATGGTTGCAACACAATAGAGAACGAGTTATGAATCCCTGCGTGATCATCATCTCCATATGTCTGGAGTGATACTTCCGTCTTGACATCACATCCAATACACTACGATTCTCGATAAACCCAATAGAGGCGTACAGAGAACCTGTTAAAGTCCTGGACGACCAAAACCAAAGTTTACCGATTGTCGCAAGTATTAGCGATGTAAGTCTCAGGTTAAGACCAAATACATCTACCCTGACGCGGACTCCCATAGACACATATACATACTACCAATGGGATTCCGCGGGGTCTATCCAGAGCGAAGCTGTTTTCCGTACCATCGGTAAAACACAACCTCCTATTGCACTTGCATAAGTATCCTATACTTAAACATATGAGAACTGTGCCGTTATGCCCTTACAACGCGCACAAGTGCAATACTAGTCTATTCCGCATTATCGATGTCCAGTCTCGATAATACTACGCCTAGGGATATTTAATGATTAAACCTTTATGGATTGATACTGTCTCATATCATCTCAATCCGGAACTAATCATATGGACTTTTACCATTTATATATCATAGTAAATAAATTACGAAATGATAAAAGGCAATTTCAATATTACATAGTCAATTTTGTACAAAACACAATGTGTTTTACAAAACAGTGATGCTATGGGTCATAATTGTCTAACAATCTCCCACTTGGCCTATAGCCAGTCACTCAAGCATCTAACACCTGAATATGTATGTGCTTCTCAAACTTTTGCTGTGAAATAGCTTTCGTCAGCGGGTCTGCAATGTTGTCATCTGATGCGACCTTCTCGATCTTCACATCGCCACGATGTATGATCTCACGAATCAGATGGAAACGTCGAAGAACATGCTTGGATCGTTGATGAGACCGTTGTTCCTTAGCCTGCGCTATAGCCCCGTTATTGTCACACAATAATGGAACGGGCTCAGCTGCTAACGGAACTACTTCTAATCCAATTAGGAATTTACGGATCCAAACTGCCTCTTTTGGTACTTCAGATGCAGCAATATACTCCGCTTCTGTTGTTGAATCGGCAACAGTCTCTTGCTTGGAAGATTTCCAGCTTACTGCTCCGTTGTTCAAACAAAATATGTACCCTGATTGTGACTTAGAGTCGTCTTTATCGGTTTGGAAACTTGCATCGGTATACCCAGTTACCTCAAGTTATCCATCTCCATAAATCAAGAAAGCATCCTTAGTTCGTCTAAGATACTTAAGGATGTTCTTAACTGCCATCCAGTGACCATCACCTGGATCGGCCTGATAGCGACTACACATGCTCAAAGCATACGAGACATCAGGTCGAGTACATATCATGGCATACATGATCGATCCGACTGCCGAGGCGAACGGTATCGGACTCATGCTATTCTCTCATCTTGAGTTTTAGGACACATGTCCTTAGATAGAGAAATGCCATGTGACACTGGCAACAGTCCCCTCTTGGACTGATCCATGTTGAATCTTTTCAACACTTTGTCAATGTACGTACTCTGAGAGAGTCCAAGCAGCTTTCTAGATCTATCCCTGTAGATCTTTATTCCTAGAATAAAGGCTGCTTCTCCCAGATCTTTCATGGAGAATTTTAATGAAAGCCAAGCTTTCACCGATGTTAACATGGGAATGTCATTGCCCATAAGCAATACATCGTCAACATAAAGGACAATGAATATCAGTGCGCTCCCACTAACCTTCTTATATACACAAGGATCATCCTCGTTTTGAATGAAATCATATTCTCTTATGATCTCATCAAAACGTTGGTTCCATGACCGCGATGCTTGCTTCAGTCCATAAATGGACCGATTTAACTTACAAACCTTGTTTGCAAGTTTAGGCACGATAAAACCGTCAGGCTGTTGCATATAAACATCCTCCAAAAGGTTTCCGTTAAGGAAAACGGTTTTAACGTCCATCTGCCATATCTCGTAATCGAAATATGCAGCAATAGCAAGCATTATCCGAATGGATTAATCATGGCAACGGGTGAGAAAGTTTCGTCGTAATCGATACCATGTCGTTGACGATAACCCTTCGCTACAAGCCTAGCTTTGTACGTTTGTACGTTGCCTTATATGTCGGTCTTCTTCTTGAAGATCCATTTGCATCCAATAGGCTTTATGCCTTCTGGTGCATCAACCAGTGTCCAAACTTGGTTGGTATACATGGAATCCATTTCGGACTTCATGGCCTCTTGCCATAAAGTGGAATCGATATCTTGTATCGCTTCCTCATACGTAGCTGGTTCGTCTTCCTCAATGAGATTAATATCTATATGAGGCGAGATCAGAAACCCATACCTCTCAGGTTGGTTCCTGACTCTCTCCGACCTACGCGGTCCTTGTGTAATAGAAGATTGTGGTACAGTCTCATCCCGGATGGACTGTTCTTGTTCCGTTGAGGATTCTATGCCAGGAACAGTATCACTCCGATTTTCATCGAGTTCTACTTTCCTCCCACTTACCACTGTATTAGGAATTCCTTCTCAAGGAAAACCGCATGTAGAGCAACAAATACTTTGTTCTCTCGTGGGTGATAGAAGTAATATCCTTTGGTTTCCCTAGGATATCCTACGAATAGGCATTTATCCGATTTGGGTTCAAGTTTGGTACCTTCCAAACGTTTGACGTATGCCCAGCATCCCCAAATCTTTAGGAATGAGAAACCCGGTTTCTTTCCTGTCCATATCTCATATGGTGTCTGTTGTACAGACTTTGACGGAACCTTATTCAAAATAAGAACTGCACTGTTTAATGCATATCCCCAGAAGGAAATAGGTAGCTCAGTGCGACTCATCATAGACCTTACCATGTCCAACAGAGTTCGGTTTCTCCGTTCGGATACACCGTTTAATTGCGGTGTTCCAGGAGGAGTCCACTGTGAAAGAATACCATATTCTTTCAAGTAATCTAGAAACTCATTGCTCAAGTACTCGCCACCACCGGTCTGACCGTAATGTCTTTATACTCTTGCCGGTCTGTTTTTCAACTTCGTGTCGAAACTCTTTGAATTTCTCAAAAGTTTCCGACTTGTGTCTCATAAGATACACATAACCATAACGCGATGCATCATCCGTAAAGGTTACGAAGTATTCGAATCCACCTCTAGCCTGGCTAGACATGGGCCCACAAACGTCACTATGAACGAGGGCTAACAGTTCGGTGGCGCGTACACCTTTACCGCTAAAAGGTGATTTAGGCATTTTGCCTAATAAGCAAGATTCGCAAACGTCATATGAATTTGGATCAAATCCGTCCAAGTACCCACTCTTCGAAAGTGTGGATATGCGAGTCTTGTTAATGTGTCCCAGACGACAATGCCACATGTAAGTCTCATCTTTGTTACTTAGTTTGAGCCTTTTGTTTGTTACATTATGTTTGAGATTGATTTATATTCAAAATATAAAGACCATTATTAGCATCAGCTGAACATATCTCAAAATCATCTTTATAAACAAAAAACCCAGTGTTTCGGAATACAAAAGTGTACCCGCATTGGGTCAAACAAGATACAGAGATAATATTCCTAGTCAAACTAGGTACATAATAACAGTCTGATAGTTTAAGTACATGTCCCGAAGGCAGTTCTAAAACAAAAGTGCCCACGGCCAAAACAGCAACAGGTGTCCCGTTTCCAACACGCAGATCAATCTCTCCTGAAGCCAGTCTCCTGCTAATCTGCAGATCCTGCGCATCAGTACATATATGAGTACCACAACCAGAATCAAAATCCAATTTTTAAAACTAGAAGTAGCCATGTTTATCTCAATAACAAACATACCTGAGGCCGGTGCCTTGCCCGCCTTTATCTCATTCTGAAGCGCCTTGTACTCGCGGCAGTCACGCTTCCAGTGACCCCGCTTGCCGCACTGTAGGCAAACATCTTGAGATTTGTCCTTTGGCTTCCCAGAAGCCTTTGACTTTTTGGCCTTGCCCTTTTGCATATGCTTCTTCTTTCGCACACCTCCAGTTGCCTTGGGCCCAGCCCTAGGTCCATGAGATATCGATGCAAAGTGCGCCTCGCGCTTGTTGCCCTTTTGAAACTCCTTTTCAGCCTCATTGAGAGTTGACAGTAACTCTCCAAGAGTATCACTAGTGTTCATCAAATTATAATTATGATGAACTGTCTCCAAGTATCGGGGAGGGATTGCAGAACCATGTCCACAGTAATCTCTGCCTCAAAGACAATCCCCATGTTGGCCAGCTCATCGATGTCGGCGACCATCTGAGCCACGTGGGACTCAACGGACATGCCATCTATCATGCGTGAGCGAAGAGCTTCTTGACTAACTCGTACCTCTGCATCCTCTTGTTAGAGCGATGCAGATCTTGCAACCTTGCCAACATATTATAAGGATCCAAGTCCCTATTTTGTCTGCGAAAGTGCTGAGTCATCGAAGCAAGCATAATGGACTGAGTTGTGTCACAATCATCGCTGTGAGTCTTCCAAAGCTCCAGCTCAAGTGTCTCAGTCGGTCCGGGTTTTGGCCCAAGAGGTCTTTGTATAGTATACAACAGCCTCTCTGAACCTAAGACAATCTTAAGGTTCATTTCCCAATCAGCAAAATTTGTGCCCTTGAAGACATTATCTCCCATGATAATATCACGGACATTTCCTTTGCCAGTCATCTTGAACTACGATAGTCTAACTATCTAGTCAACGATAATGGGTACAGTCTAACTATTACATAGAAAAATAACAATATATTAGTCCAACTAATAAAGTAATATTGACGAAATTATTTGAAAGCGCGTAAAGCTAAGTATCTGAATGAAATTGCAAATTCAATACTAGCCTCCCACTATTTTTCGGCGAGCCTCTAACCCTCTTCGAGTACTCGGGAAACCTAGTTTCCTAGTGGGCTAGGATCCCGTTAAATAACATACAACCTTGACTTTGGCCGACAAGCTGTATGAAACTTAACTAGGTAGATCTCGAAGATCAATTGGATCTCATCCAATTCCTAGATCCGGTAGGTGGACATCCAAGTCCGAAACACATATACTTTATATATGCCAATATGTCAAACATATTTTCCTAACCTTTTTCCTCTGAATCAACTAAGCCTGGCTTTGGCACAACAAGCTTAATGATTCCAGTTAAGCGGGACCCATTGACATGGAAAGTTTCGTAATCAATGTCGATGGACAAGAAGTGATCTTACTTTGGCCAACAAATCACAACTTGGACAAGACACCGATATGTAACAAAACCTTCATGATTCAAACACATCCTCAATTGACAAAGGCTTGACTTTGGCCAACAAGCCAATGCCAACTTTGGATCTTGAGTAAGAATCACTCAACGGAAGGAAAAACGCTTAATATATTTTTGAGGGTTTTTCGTGTAAATTGGCATCCAATTTATTATCTTTGATTAGGTCTCATCATACACCTTAAGCATGCTTCTAAAACATCATAAGGCGCAAAAGTAAATTAAACGATATGCGGATGGATATTTAAACAGATTATTCCTAGAACAAATCACTCCATTTCCTCTCCCCGACTAGAACTATTCTAACTCCTACCCTTTTACAAAATACAATAAAGAAACCTCATATACATAGAGGGGAATATGTGAGAAGAGAATTACAAGGAGTAAAGAGATTAAGGCTGGACGCAGGTCCAATTTAATAAATTCTAAACTTATTATAATTTCCAAAATTGCCCTTGCCCTTCTAATATCCATCCGATATACGTTATTCATACATCACATTTATGTATTCAATCA
>SKCR01022964.1:0-138044 GCA_019454045.1 Zanthoxylum bungeanum | reverse complement strand
CATCTCCCTAACTTGCTTCGACATTTTCTTCTCTGGTCCCTTGCTCTTCCCATCATTCTTTTTGCTTTCTACAGCTTCAGTTTTCCCCTCCTGTTTATCTTCTGCTACTGCAGCTGCCGCTGCCTTCTTCTCCTTTTCCTTCTCCTTCTTCTTTTTCTTCTTCTTTGCTGCAGCAGACTCCTCTTTTTCTTCTTCACCTCCCTTCTCATCAGCCGCATCTGGTGGTGCAACCGGTTCAGGAGGCTGCACCTGAACTTTCTCTTGTGGAGTAGAAGCTCCACCAAGCTCTGCAAGAAGTTTATCCAAATCATCCTCTTCCTGAACTGTCCTTCCACTCTTAGACTTCTCCTTCTTCTTCTTATTCTTTGAAATTTCTGCCACTACTTCTCTTTTACTAGCTTTAGAAGCATTGGATTCAACATTACTACTTTCCACATTTTGTTGCACTTTGTCAACTTCACCTGAAACATCAGTTACTACAAAAGCATCTTCAACAACATTTTCCTCATCGAGCAATACTTTACCAGTCTTCTTTGAAGACTTTGTCTTCTTTTTCTTGTCCGTGAAAGTAATAGGTTCATCTTCTTCATCTTTGTCTTCCTTCACATCCTGGTCTTTCTTCTCATTCTCACCCTCATCTTCATTGTCAATCAGATCAAAAGCAGAACTCTTCTTCTTGGCACCCTTCTTTGACTTCTTTTTCTTATCAGTGAAAGTAATACGTTCATCTTTGTCGTCGTTGTCTTCCTTCACATCCTCATCTTTCTTCTCATTCTCATCCTCATCTCCATAGTCAAGCAGATCAAAAGTAGAACCCTTCTTCTTGCCACCCTTCTTTGACTTCTTTTTCTTGTCTGTGAAAATAATAGGTTCATCTTCTTCATCTTTGTCCTCCTGCACATCCTCACCTTTCTTCTCATTCTCTTCCTCACTTTCATCACCAAGCAGATCGAAAGCAGCGGCTGAAAATCCACTCTTACCGCTCTTCTTCTTGCCACCCTTCTTTGACTTATTCTCCACCATGTCATCAATCTCATTATCAATCAACTCACTTTCACTACCACCATCAATTGCGCCAAAAGCTGATGCTGAAAACAAACTGCCACTCTTATTCCCACCCTTCTTTGAACTTCCCTTTGGTTTACCTTTGCTCACGACAGGAACATCCTCTTCTTCCCTATCTTTATCCCCTGAACCATCATCCTCCTCCTCCTCCTCCTCCTTATCTGCTCCATCAAGTAACTCAAAAGCCGACTTAGAAAATACATTATTACCCCCACTCTTTTTCCCTTTCGACTTCTTCTTCCCAGTAAACAAAATCTCCTCATCATTCTCCTCCCCTTCATCCTCCTTAGAATCATCATCTTCAGACTGCAAATTCTTCTGGTTCCCTTTTTTCCCTTTCTTATTATTATTATTATTATTCACAGCCTTCTCTTCTTGCGGCTCCTCAGTAAGTTCAGTACCAATAGAATACTCATCATCATCAATAAGAACAGCCTTCTTCCTCGCTTTACCACCGCCCAGAGCCGCCGCAGGCAAAGTCTCTTCGTCTCTTGCTGCTGCCTTCTTCCGACCCATCGAAATCTATGATTTTGTTTCAAATAATTTTATAGCTTAATCTAAAAAGTCTTGAAGTCTCTACAACCTGATTCCAAATCCATAACCAAAGAATCAGTTCGCTAACACAGAATAATCAACACATGCTAAGTACGAAATTTTCCAATTAAATTGTAGTAAACCAAAAAAATCCTGATCAGGTAAAAAAAAACCCCAAATGTTCTTCTCTTTAAGCCTTAATATACACATTTTAACTATTACATGAAATCATTTTTACATATGCAAATAGCACAAACATAGAGAGAGAGAGCGCTAACTTTAAGCGATGGCGGCGAAACAAAGAAAGGAATCGAATAGAAGAAGATCGAGAAGAGACGAGTTGCATAAAATTGGAGCTTCTTTCTTTTGGTGTCTGAGTAACGCAAAGAGGAGAAGAAGAGAACGAGAATGTCTCTGTGTGAAAAAAATATACGTATGGCTCTTCTTGTAGGGTTGTGTATATGGGCCGGGTCGGGCCGGGTCAGATCCACATATGGTAAATCACCCCTGTTTAATCTCATCTCTTTTTTATCACATTAATTATTGTCAACAGTTGAATCTCCATAAATTAATACTCGATAAGTTAATAATCTTTCTAAAATAATTTCTTTTCCTCTTTCAATTTGGGCCAATTTATAAAATTAATAATTTTGATAAATTAATAAGATAATAATTTTTAGGAAGATCCTTATATAAATTTATAGTCTCATCAATATTATAAATTAATAATTCTCTAAAATTACAAACATAATTAGGATAATTTAGTAAAATATGAATCTATTGTTATTTTTTTTTCTTAAAATTTAAATTTAGGTGGATTTTATCTTCAACTTTTGTCATTGCATTTAAAACTCAGGTATCATTTTCTTGAATTGCAACAGAAAATTATGAATAATTTTTGCCGCTATTAGTACTTTCTTTCGCGTGATTGGTTCCAAATGTAGTGAATCATCCTCAACAGGATTTACAATGACATTATGATGTGATTTAACATGCAAATGAAACCCCAAGAACCGAAATTTTAGGTTTGTAGGAACAAGCTTCTTCCAAGTTCCAACACATCTAAAACCTTCAAGAATCTATGCGCTTGGAAACCCTCGATGGTTCTTTGAATACTCTTGAATGGCAAGACACGCCACAATGTTGCCAAAAATATATCTTCTTGGTTTGGTGACACTCACGGCAACACCAAGGAAAACTCACGTTGGTTTTTGGTTTTTTTATGGCACAAATGTCCTTATTTTATTGCTCAAAAGTATGTTTAAATAGTACATGTGAACCTTAATTTTAATATAATTAAAAGATCAAAATGAAGCCGAAAACCCTATTTTACGTCAACGACAACTTCTAAAGAACTAACTCTTATTTCACGTGAATGACCACTAACTCACGCCCCTAACCACTCACGTTAATGTTCCAAATAGTAGTAAACTAATTCAACTTTGTAATTGAATAATTAACCTAACTATCCTTCCTAATTAGGACACATGTAACTTTCCTTGCAAGACAATGAACCATGAAACCAAATTAGGAAGCTAAGACCTAATTAGGAATTACAAACCAATAAGATAATGTTTGAAATAAATAACAAACTAATAAAATTAAGGTCATATTTAGCCAACAACAAACTCTCTTAGCCTCGGAGGTCTCTCTTCTTATAATTCTTGGATTTCTTCATGCTATTATTAGGCGTGATACACTTGAATCCACTTTTACTCGCACTTGGCTTGATATCATTAGGCTTGAATTTCTTCTTGGACATCTTTTTAGGAATTGGAGGTGGATTGGATCCATAAATCGTGTCATTCTCTCTTATATATACAGTTTCGTCCTCAAATCTTTAATGTCTCTAGGAGTGACAATGCGAGACTAATGTTCCTACAAAATAGGCACATAAATCAAACAAAAAGTGTTAGAATAAAGTCTTCCCTTCCTAACCTTTTTTTTTTGTCCTTCTATACACCCATTTTTTCTTTCCCACAAATACTCACATCTTCACTTCTTTCCTTCCCAACACACACAGCCTCTTCAACTTCTTTTTTATCGTCACCACTCACAGGCTCACAGCCTCCCCTTCACTTTTAGGCCCATCATATATACTTGTCTTTTCCCTTTTTTTTCCTTATTCCCCTCTGCTCCTCATGCACCTCAACTATACTCGAGGGAATCAAAGTGAAAGGCTTTCCCTTGAGGTTGAAGAAATACCTATTTTGAAAACCATCATACAAAGCCCATTTATCGTACTGCCAATGTCTACCCAATAACATATGACAAGCTTGTTTTGGCACCACATCACACAGAACTTCATCTTCATAACCCTCAATGCTAAAGCTCACCAACACCTACTTTTTCACCTTGACCATCCTGCAATCATTCATCCACTGTAAGGTGTAAGGATTTTGATGCTTAATCGTAGGCAACACCAACTTCTCAATCATGTATATACTTACAAGGTTAGCGTAATTCCCTCTATCAATAACAATAAATCAAACATTGTCATTCACCACACATCGAGTGTGAAAGATATTAAGCTGTTGATCCTTATCCTCTTCTCTAACCTCTTGGATGATCAACACCTTCCTTGACATGATGTCACAACTCTAGGTGGATACATATCACCTCTATCTCTCGCAACCTCCAAAGTTGGTTTCTCATCTTCTGGCTCCCTATCTGTGGAATCTAACTCGCCATCCTACCTAGTGATCAAAATATATTTGTTAGGGCACTGTGATATAAGGGGACCTTTTCCATTACACTTGAAACACTGTACATCTCTAGTAATAAGCACCACAACCTCAGATTTCAACTTTGGTTTAGCCACTTCTATGTAACACCTCGATAATTACAGCGTAAATTTTAATGTTTATTTTGTCATTTGTCACGTAATATGTAATATAAAATCACTTAAGAGTACGATTACACTCGTGAAAATTTTGTTTGGACATTTGAAAAATTATTTACAGTTCTGGTACGCAACTATTTTTTATCTTGTATTAGATGATCTTTAGTATTTTGGTCATACCTTGGCCTCCCAATATCCAATTTTGGTGATCTTTATATCTTTAGAAAACTTAGACAAAGATCTACAATTTTCATGTTGTACATTTTTCCAAATTTGCATAAGAACCAAGTCAATGTTAGTATATGGTGAAATTTGTGGCTTCCTCAAGCTATACACAAGACAAGTAAGCTTCTTTCACTCTTTCCCCTCTTTATTTTGAAATCCATCATGCACTATTCACTTGAAATTTCGAATTTAAGGAGAATTTTAGGCTTTCATGAACTCTTTTGGCATGATGGAGCATGATAGGATGACTATGGATGCATTTAGTGGTTTTAAATCATGGATAGTGCATTGAATTGATGAGAACTCAAAACCTTGAAGGTGGGTCACCATGGCCGAACTTAGGGTTGTTATAGGTGGGGAATTTTTATGTTTGAGTATGGCTATAAGTAAGAATTGGTTTCATGGATATTTTGTTAAGATTGATGGATGATTAAGAGTTAAGCATGGTAGGATGATTAAATGATGTATTATGTTTATATGTGTTGGATTTAATTTATTATTCAAGATTGTTGGTGGATAGGTTTATCCAAATGAAGTACGTGTGGTGTAGGCTTGATGTGGTGTTGATTTTGCATAGGGAGTTGGCTATGAGGTGTTGTTGCACAGCCCTGGATTCAGGCTAACGTCGCGACGCGACTCCATTAAGAACTCTCTGACATGATTTTTGCCTAATGGGCATTGCGACTCTAAATAGGTCGCGTCGTGATGCGTGAAACTTCAGGATGGAGGTCGCGACAGGCACCATCATGCATTGCGACGTAAAGCCAATTCCAAGATCAATCTCAGCTCATTCCAAATCCCACCCTAAGATGTCAGATAGTGTTCTAAGGTTTCTTTATCAGTATAGATACTCACATCATTACACAAACACGTTTAGTATCATAAATATTTTAGTGTTTTAACCATATTTCGGTTACATATTTATAGATCCTACCAGTTCCACGTAGGAAGTCCCAGTCAGTTCCATTGTCAGCTCATGAGTAGGAATTCCCGCTAGTAGCGTGAGTGAATGCTAATTTTTCTTTTATATATCAGAATATTATATATTTATTTACTTTCAGTTGAAAATTTTGATAGATGTAAGAATATGCCTTCAAGATTTATGTCTCATGTTTTAGGCCATAATTTTATGCTTTCGGTACAATACATGTTTTATTATTTTTGAGCTTTTAGTTTTTTACTATGAACAAATTTAGATTATGAAAGTTATACATATTTTTAGATACGCTTCAAATTGATAAAATCATGATGTTATGAATTCTCAGCTTAGCCACATGCTCAGTAATAAATATGTTTTAAGACATCTTACAAATTTTAAGCTAACTTATATGCTTTACATGATTATTTATACTAGTTTAGCATGTTATGAGTATTAGATATATGTTTTCAAATTGCCAGTATCAAGTCGTTCCCTCATGTTTAGCGTCCTGATTTCACTCATGTTGCCTCATGGGGCATTGATCACCTTCATAGGTTCTCGCATGTTCATGTTCATGCTCCCCTACCTACGCGGTGTTGGGTCCCGCTAGGTAGGTTTTACGCCCCTAGAGCACGAAACTGATGAGACTTTTCATGATAGCAGATTTTCTATATGTATCTTTTTTTACATATATATTTCAGATTAGTGTGTTTTCAAGTTTAAAGAAAATTTATCTTGTATTACACTTTTCACATACATCAAAATGATTCATATTGTTTTCTTTGTTAATGTTCACTCACCAGGTCTTTCAAAATATCTGACCCCCCCTCCCTCCCCTCCCACACCAATTTTACTTTGGATGTAGGTTCATGTAGGAATCAATCTCGCAAACTCTTCACGAGAATGGCTCCTCGCACAACGGAAACACTTTTGACCCCAGATCAACCTTGAAATTTTTTTCCATCTATCTTTTATTGTTACTGCCGAAACTGAATTGAAAATCAAAGCCATCCACGCGCACCACCAAACAAAAGTAGCAATGTCTTGAAAATTGCATTCGGCTGTGACTGTTTGACTTCCAAAACCTATGCAGCATAAGTCCCACTTTGCTCTAGCGTGATTATCCATGTTTACTGCTTTTTGACTTAATAGCTTTTGATCATCAATGTATAAAGCACACATGTTCGTCACAACACTTTGCCTCCATTTTGGTCTTCTACGTGGCCATTTGATTGCTCACGTCCAATTGATTGATGGTGCATGACTTGTCATGTGAAGTGTGTTATTTGCTAAATAAAATTTAGCTTGTGATGACACATGACTTTAACAATTTACATGGTGATGATGATGCGTGAGTTGCTTGTTGATTTGTTATTGGGAGTGCGTCACTTTGCTTCAAAATAACAAGAATGATTCTTCATCCTTTGTTGCCGTAAGTTCTAGTGATAAATTGGGTCTATCATTCGATTTTCCGTGTTATGACTCACCAATAAAAATTCGTGAAAGTGGGCTCGATTTAACTCACTTGTGTAAAATTTCATTGAGAAAATTTTCCTCAATGTTTTCTCTTAATTCTATCTTTTTCAATCTCAATGAAAAATGAGAAAGTGGCTAAGGTTCTTTTTCAAGAGTAACATCTTATATTCATATCTGGAGTTTAGGTTAATTTGTGCTTGTGCAAAATTAACCCTAACCCTAATATAAATATTAATGTTTAGCCAAGGTCCATGTAAGAGTGAAGCAAGATTTCCCGTTATGCCTATGACGTCGGCGACCATGACATTGTTGAGTTTGCAGCTCATAGATAGTACAATTAGCCCATGGGGGACTAATCAGAGAATAAAGGAGTCGCCACCCAGTATAAGACACTGTGAATGATTTAAGGCCGCACTACACCCGTCGCAAGGTTGATCTTGAACCCGTTTGGGTTCGGAATCGTCCCTTACTGATGCCAGTATAATATCAAGGTTTGAAAAGAGATACCACCATGCCTTATAATACAAATATCATGCGAAGTAATTTAAAACACTCAAAAGCACAAACACAACTTAAAACCAGATCATAATGTTCAGAAAGTAGCATTATAACAATAAACGGTAATAAAAGAAACAATGAAATTTACTATGGCTGGCCGGACTTGAGAATGGTCGGCCGAATGTGTCCTTTTAGATGTATGTCTGACCAAACTTACTGGAAGTCTAGCTGGATGTGCAGTGTAATACGGAATCACATAAATGCATGCAATGATAATAAAAAGATAAAGAATAGAATTGAAAGCATGCCAACATAATAAATAACACATAACTAGTCCAAATTATGCCAAATAATATTAAAAGACATTTACAAGAACAAACATAATCGATAGTCATCATTTCCTTGGTATGTGAAGTTGTATCCCAAGTACACACCACACTACCGTCCATTTGGATTCGGCTATGAATTTTACGTCCGGGTTTCCATCCTATAAACATAGGAAAATATGCTGACAGATGTGGCTTATGTATGGCCGGAGTTAATTTACGACTAATGTATGTTCGGCCGGATGTGAAGGTGTATCTGGTCGGAGATACTGTGTCAAAAATAATAAATCTGAAATTAAGTGATAAGGGTCCTCAAGTCTTAGCTTATGTGTATCTCGGCTCCGAGAACATGTTTGACAGTCTTGGTTGATGTCGGCTTTATTTATCGAAGAGAGATTTAAAAGGTTTTTGGGTATTTGCTTTACTGTTGGGTGAGTGTGTTTCACTATTTTTGTTTTGCAGAGGATCAGTTAAGGGACATCAAAATTCGAATCTCTCTAAATGTCCCTTGTTTGTGAGAAGGTTCACCTTCTTATAGTGTTGATTTTGTTGGGATATATGCCTTAGAGCTTCATGTAATGTAAACGGTTTTATATGTTATGAAATAAAATGATGCATTATTTATTATCAAAGTGTTTGTTTAAATTTTCGCATATTGTAAATTATCTTGATTACCCTAAATTACTTATGTGCCTTCAGACTTAGTGTATGAGTGTCATACACAAGAGGATTTAAGTCTGAAGTTAGTAATCTAAAATAGTCCATAGAAAGCAAACAAAGCGGGTACTTTATTCGTGGTTTATCTATAGCTGCGGTCCATTCTATATTTGTATGGCGACCTTGATCCGGGATCGTCCATGTAGAGACATGAGAATGAAGGCACCTTGTATGATGTGATCATATAGGACTGGACCCATATAGAAATGAATTTCTTATAATATCCGTTAAATAAATAAATTCATTTTGATCTACTAGATAATCATATATGGATTGATCTTAATCCTGAGTGTACTACGAACTCCTGCATGACAAGCTATGTCCTTTGATTTACAAAGGTGAAGTTGGTGCAGCAGTCCCGACCAATAGGTACGTACTTTGGGGGCATGGTCTAGTGTGTAGTTCGAGACGTTTTACATAGACATGGAGTTCACTCCTTCTTGGGAGAAGTAGAGGAGTATCTTCCTTGAGGGTTGATTCAATACTTGAACGGTTAAAGCGCTCAAGTCTTTCTGTTACGAATAGAAAGATTAAAATTCATAGTGGTTATGAATAAATCGTTAATTAGATAATCAATGGTACGTAAGGTAAAAATAATTAGAGAGGTATAACAGAAATTATGACCTGGCTCTAATTACGAGATACTCGTGAAGGGTTAATATGTATGTAATGACTATATCGATGGACACCGACTTGGTTCGACTTAATATATTATTTGCGGGAACGAGTGTGCAGCTTCAGGTTTTTAGTGGAATAACCCCGGAGTTAATAATTCGGAAGATTTAATTAAGAGCTTAATTAATATTTCGAGATTATTGGAGCTCGGAATCGTAAGTCCATTTGGTCCCCGTGCTAGCTCAATATACTTTAGCGTATTTAGTATAATTGGATAGTCCAATTATATACTCACATATGTATAAATATTATTAATATGATTAATAATATCATTTTGTCACACATGAACTATATATTAAAAGTTAATATATGGTTTTTATTAATTATATGATAATTATTAAATGAATAAAATTAAATTATATTTGATATAATTTAATAAGGCCATTATTGGAATTTCAAGTTTTTGGGTTTTGGAAACCTTTGGCTTCTTTTGGAAGTTATGATTTTCAAAAGGTTAATTGAATATTTAATTTTGTAACATATTTTGTCATGATGATGGCATTTAATATTAGATTTATTTGTTGCAAATTTTTTTGGTTTTCCTTATGCCATGGCCGAAAATTCCATTAGGGGGAGGGGAAGGGTTTGTTAATTTTAGAAATTAATTACCCTAAGTAAAAAAAGAAAATTGGATTTTCTTTTGCCTAACTTTGTTTTTTGCAACCCTAGCCTCCATCTTCTTCTTCTCCATTCTCTCTCAAAAGTTGAGAAAAACCAAAAGAAAGAACAAGAAAAAAAAAAGATAATATTTGTGTGACATTAATCTCTAAATAGTTTAGAGATTAATTTTGTGTGTCTAGCCCACACTAGTTTCAGTTGGTTGTGAGACATAGCGGAAGACTCTTTTTGTGTTGAACCAAAATCCATCACTTTTGTTTTTCATTGACTCACGACAGTGGGGGTTTATTTTGCTCACTGTCGAGCACTTCTTGGGTGATTCAGGGCTCGGTTTGGTTTCGTTTTAATCCATATTTTTGGGGAACATATAGGGTGTTTTGGGGCTGTGTTGGGGATATTTTCAAGTGTAAAAATAGAACTGAAATACAGCCACTGCCCATGCATTTCAGGGGCTGTTTCGACATTGTGCCTGGCGCGAATTGAGCGTAAAACAATCCAGTTTTTGCACCGCTGTTCGGGGCTATTTTGGGGCTGGAATTTTATCTAAAACAGAAGCAAAATTTCAGTGGTGGTATTGGTATTATTCAGCCTCTTGGTGAGAACGGCAGAAAAAAATTTCAACTCTTATCCCAGTGCCTAACGTGCTTTCACTGCTCAAGGAAAGCGTTTTCTACAATTGATATCAGAGCAAGGTTGAAAAGTGTTCTTAACCCTTCTATTTTTCATTTATAGTTACTATTTTTATATATTTAAATGAGTTATAAATATTGATATGCATATTTAGATGAGAAGGCATAAAATAAAATTTTCCTATGATGAATGGTTATTGTTTTTCATGTGATGAATGGATTTTGCATTGGTCGTAAATTTTTCCGGCTCTTATTTTTATGTTGGTTTTTATTTTGGGATGTAAGGCCATAAGACCATTGTTTACAATTGTTGTATTTTAATTTTCCAATGTAAAATTTCAATTGTTGTAATTTGGAGCACCGAAGTCGCAAAAGGAGCCAACACCACCTTGGAGCGTGATTTGAAGATCAAGGGATGCCTTCGAAGTTTTTATACTAATTAGATTTGTATAAGAAAAAAATAATAGCCTAGTCAATGCAAAATATATTTTTTTGTTATATGTATGTTTTAATTTGAAATGTTTGAATAACATATCATATAGCTTAGGGTACCTACTCTTGCATTTTACATTCTATAACATGCTTTGGATGCATAATCATTATAGGCATGAAATATGATTTTATGTGATTTAAAATTTTTAAATAACAATATGATATGCATGGAAAATAATTAATTGGATTAATTGGTTTTAAGACTTAAAATTTGAATTCTAATATATTGGGTTTAATAAGTGTATCATAAATTCCATTGGTATATAGGATGAAAGCCCGAATATAAATTCCATAGCCGAATTCGAATTGACGGTAATGCGGTCTGCACTCGGGATACAATTCCACATACCTTTGGATTTTATAATGCACTTAGATTAATTAAATTGTTTAATTAAAATCTTGACCATTTAAGGATTCCAAAATTTTAAACTAATTAGTGTTCTAGTATTTTAAAAGTTAAAATATAATAGGTCACTAATACTACTCCAATTAAATTAGTTTAATAGAGTAAAATAATTAGTAAAGACTAATAGACATTAGTGCAATAAATTTTATGAGTTAAAATTGGTTAGGTCACTAATGGTTAACTAGTGTAAATAAGAGTTGTGATTTAGCCGCCATAATATTATTCACACTAGTAAATTAAAATATTAGATATTTTAAAAATAGAAACATTAAATTTAATATAGTGAGTGTGAGAGGGATATATGACAGTATATCCCGCGATCCCCGATGTTAGTCCGAAAACGTGAGATTCAAAAGGCGCCTCGACACGACTTTGTTTTCGTCCCCTACGGATGGTGTCCATTTCGGGTCAATATTAAGTTTGGATTCTGAGAGGATAGAGATTCTAGATGTATCTGGTGAACTGACCTACCCTACGGAGGCACTTCACTAGTTAAGTCCAAGGGCCCGGAAACGGCGGGTCACACTTGTACGGGCCAAAATTGGGCCGAGGGCAAAACCATCTTTTCACCTCAAACCCAATAGTATGCAAGGCCCGAAAGTAAAGACTAGGCCCAAAGAATTCAATATTATTGGATTACAATTAAGCCAGAAGTTTAAGGACAAAATCTTATTATTATTTCAACCACCTTTCCGTAGGAAACGACTTTCCTTAGCGCGGCAGAAGTTGCTTGTGGTGGCACCGGGTCTAGTATGGATCTTCAAAATTTTCTTTGCCTTCTCCCATTGTTGTAGTAGCCAATATCAATCATTTGGTGTCCAACACTTGGATCAACCACTCGATCTTCCGAACTATGACTCGAAACCAACAAACCGAAGTGTGGGCTTCACTCATAAAGATTAAACCTCTAAACTATTTAGAGATTTAAGATGTCACAATGGTGTTTGGCTTTAGGAATTTCACAACACTTGTGAATGCTATAACTCTCTCTATTTTCTCTCAAATCTTTTCTCACAACAATTGTGTGAATGAATGCAAAGTGTTAACCTTAGGAAGTGAGAGAAATGGTAGAGATTATATTCTCTTACACAAGCCAACTAACCTTGTCATTAAGCATCTAATGCTTTCTTGCAATGGCAACCACGAAAATGTGAATGCCATACCAAAGCATAATAAATGTTAAGCTAAAGACAATGGCTTTGTCATTAAGCATTCAATGCTTTCTTTCAATGGCAAACACATAAATGTGGAGGCCATACCAAAGAATAAAATGCATTAGCTAATGCAAAACTATTAGGTGTATCCAAGCCACCTAATAGACATAATTGCTTGGATGCATGGTAAGCCATATGGCTTTGTCTCCAATGGTAAATAAAAATCAATAGATTAATAATGATTTATTTACCTTCAATCATATTTTAGTAATTATCTCATAATTATTACTAACTTGATTATCTCATAATCAAGACTTGATTATCTAATAATCAAAGAATTCTAGAAAATATTAAGTTAAACTAATTTAACATAGTTTTCATTTGTGACAATAAATATTATTAATCTTATTAATAATATATAAATAAATATAATGTGAGCATATAATTAGACAATCTAATTATATTAGGTTTGCTACAGTTAATTGAGCTAGCACAGGGACCAAATGGACCTACGGTTCCGAGCTCCAATAATTCTGAAATATTAATTAAAATCTTTAATCAAATATTACGAATTATTAACTCCGCATTATTCCACTGAAAACTCGAAGTTGAACTCTCGTTACCGTAGATGGATTAAGTAAACCGAACATTTTCGGTGTCCATCGATATAGTCATTACATATGGATATAGCCCTTCACGAATATCTCATAAATAGAGCCGGGTCATAAGTCCGTTAAACCCCTCTAAATATTTTGTCTCTTAAACACCATTGATTCTATAATGAACAATTAATTCATAACAATTATGAATATAAAATACTTTCTATTCGTAATAGAAAAGTTGAGCGCTCAAATTGTTCAAGTCCCGAATCAACTCTTGAAAGAGATATTCATCTGCTTCTCATAAGAATGAGTGAATTCCATATCTATGTAAAACGTTCCCAGCTACATACCAAACCATATCCCCAAAATACGTAGTTATTGGCCGGGAATGCAACACCAACCTCACCATAGTAAATCAAAGGACATAGCCTGTCATGCAGGAGTTCGTAATACACTCATGATTAAGATCGAATCCATATATGACCATCTATTAGATAAAATGAATTTCTTTGGTTAACGTATATTAAAAGAAATTCGTATTTATCTGAGTCAGTCCTATATGATCTTATCATACAAGGTGCCTCCATTCCCATGTCACTACATGAACGATCCCGGATCAAGATCGTCATACAAGTATAGAATGGACCGCAACTATAGATAAAAAACAAACAAAGTACCCTCATTGTTCGCTCTCTATGGACTATTTAGATTACTAACTTTAGACTTAAATCATCTTGTGCATCAAACATACACTAAGTCTAAAGGTACAAGAGTAATCAAGGTAAACAAGACAATTGGACAATATGCGATATAAATCAAACAACTTTGATAAAATTAATAATGCATTTATTATTATTACAAAAATCAATTCTGTTTACAATACATGAACCTCTAGGGCATAAATCCCAACAATCTCCCACTTGGACTAGAGCAAATGAGACATGTCATGTAATCCTAAACCATTTAGGTGACCTTCAAATACTTTAGCAGATAAGCTTTTTGTAAACGGATCAGCCAGGTTGTCTGCGGATGGAATCTGCGTGACAGCGACATCTCCTCTCTGCACTATTTCCCTGATGAGGTGATATTTCCTCTCAATATGCTTACCCATCTTGTGGCTTCTCCATTCTTTGGAGTTCGCCACTGCACCACTATTATCCCAATAAAGTGTGAGTGGTTTATCCATATCTGGAACAACTTCCAGATCTGCCAAGAACTTACGGAGCCAGATTGTTTCCTTAGCTACTTCACAAGCTGCTACATATTCAGCCTCCATGGTGGAGTCAGCAATATAAAATTGCTTAATGCTCCTCCATACTAAAGCCCCACCACCTAGGGTGAACACTGATCCAGATGTTGATTTCCTAGAATCGACATCCGTCTGAAAATCAGAGTCAGTATATCCTCTCAGAATCATATCCTGACTTGTATATACAAGCATATAATTTCTCGTTCTCCGAAGATACTTGAGAATATGTTTCACCGCTACCCAATGATCTAATCCTGGGTTGGATTGAAACCTATTGACTACTCCCACTGCAAAACAGATGTCTGGTCTCGTGCATAACATAGCATACATAAGACTTCCAACTGCTGAAGCATATGGTATATGTCTCATCTCCTCAATTCCTTGAGGTGTCTTAGGAGACTGTTCCTTAGACAAATGAATCCCATGTCTGAAAGGTAAATTACCTTTCTTGGAATTCTGCATACCAAATCGCACAAGAATCTTGTCGATATAGGTTGCTTGAGACATTGCTAACAGTCGTTTCTTGCGATCCCGAATGATCTGAATCCCAAGTACATAACTTGCATCTCCCAAATCTTTCATTTGGAATTGGTTAGCTAGCCAGATTTTCACGTCTGATAATATCTTTACATCATTCCCAATGAGTAAAATATCATCAACGTATAACACAAGGAAAACCACATTCCCATCAATGATGCGCTTGTAAACACAAGGCTCATCAATGTTCTGCTCAAAGTTATAAGACTTGATCGTAGTATCAAACCTTATGTTCCAAGATCTAGATGCTTGCTTAAGTCCATAAATGGACCTTTGCAACTTGCAAACTTTTTGCTCTTGACCTTCGGTAATGAACCCTTCTGGTTGTACCATATAGTTACTCTCATCAAGATTACCATTCAAGAATGCAGTTTTGACATCCATTTGCCAAATCTCATAGTCATAAAATGCGGCAATGGAAAGAAGAATCCTGATGGATTTAAGCATGGCTACTGGCGAGAAAGTTTCTTCATAGTCAACTCCCTCTTTTTGGGTATAACCCTTTGCTACTAGTCTAGCCTTGAAAGTCTGTACTTTCCCATCTATTCCTCTTTTTCTCCTGTAGATCCACTTGCAACCTATGGGTTTTTCTCCATTAGGTTGGTCTACAAGTTCCCAAACTGAGTTAGAGTACATGGACTCCATCTCAAGGTTCATGGCTTTGAGTCATTCTTCTTTATCAGTATCATCCATTGCAATGGATCATCTATACCATCACAAGATGCAAAAACTTGCACCTCACCATCTCCTAGATAGCGTTCAGGTTGTCTTACAACCCTTCCACTATGTCTAGGTGGTATGGTATCCTGATAAACTTGTATATGAATTTCAGATGTAGAAGGTGTTATGTCTTTGTCAACATTTGACAATGGTGTACTGGTCGTACCAGCAAGTAACACTTTACTTCGAGGTTTGAACTCTCTCATATAGTACTCCTCAAGAAATATAGCATTTGTCGACACAAATACTTTATTATCTTCTGTACTATAAAAGAATCCACCCCTAGTTTCCTTAGGATAGCCTACAAATAGGCACACCTGTGAACGTGGCTCCAACTTAGTAGTCTTGTTCTTTAGCACATGTACCGGACACCCCCATATGCGGAAATGTCACAAACTAGCTTTACTACCATTCCACAACTCTAAGGGAGTCTTAGAAATAGACTTGAAAGGAACTACATTCAGGATATACATTGCAGTTTGCAATGCATACCCCCAGAATGAACCAGGTAGAGTGCTATAACTAAACATTGATCTTATCATGTCTAGTAGGGTTCGATTTCTCCTTTCTACAACACCATTTTGTTGTGGTGTTCTAGGTGCTGTGAGCTGTGAAACAATTCCATGCTCAACTAAGAATTCCTCAAAATCTCTATCAAGGTATTCTCCTCCACGATCGGATCGTAGAATTTTGATGTTTTTACCTAATTGGTTCTCAACCTCAGCACAATACTCTTTGAACTTTTCAAATGTATATGACTTGTGCTGCATTAGGTAAACATACCCATATCTGGAATAATCGTCAATGAAAGTGACGAAGTATTCAAAACCACCTCTGGCTTTTATATTCATCGGTCCGTAAACATCCGAATGTATTAGCCCAAGCGTTTCTTTGGCTCTTATCCATTTTCCAGTGAAAGGTCTCTTGGTCATTTTGCCTTCTAGACAGGATTCGCAGATAGGTAAAGTACAAAATTTTAACTGATTTAAAACTCCGTTCTTAATTTGTCTATCTATCCGGTCAAGGTTAATGTGACAAAGTCTAAGGTGCCATAAATAAGTGTCATCATGAGAAATCTTTTGCCGTTTAGCTTTAGATCTTTCAATCTTAAACATTTCAGTATTAAGCCGTGATTCATGCATTAACGGCCTTAATACATATAGATTATTTTCGGAGTTTCCCGTGCATATATTTAATCCATTTCTACTAATAATAACTGACTTATTATTAAACGAAACAGAAAAACAACATTCCATAAGTTTTGTTACAGAAATCAAATTCCTGCGAAAACCAGGAATATATAGCACACCATTCAAACATAAATAACTTTTATTAAAATTCAAATTTGAAACTCCGACTGCTCTTGCTGAAACAACATCCTTTGTCCCAACTCTCATGGTAAAGCTACCTTCAGTAAGGTCCATCCATGAGTTAAGTAGCTGCAAAGAACAACAAACATGGTTAGTGGCACCAGAATCAACAATCCATATGGATTTATCATCCTCCACCAAAAGAGACTCAATGACAAGTAAATCATATTTACCTGTATTCTTCTTCTCTTTAAGCTCTACAAGGTATTTTGGACAATTCCTTTTCCAATGCCCTTGTTGTTCACAATGGAAACATTTTCCTTTGGCATTGGTTCCATTGGAGCTTTTATTGTTCTTCTTTTTCATTGGTTTTGCCTTTGCCTTCCAATTGCATTTATTCTTCTTCTTTGCAGATTTAGAAGATTCGACAACATTTGCCTCGGCATTGGGCCTACGAGGACCGTTCATAACAGACTCGTAATTGGTGAGCTCATTCAGCAGTTCAGTCAATGTGAAAGTCAACTTGTTCATAGGACAGTTGCTCTTAAACTGCAGGAAATTCTTCGGAAGGGTTTCCATGATCATTGTCACCTGGCTTTGCACATTAATACGTGCACCATGGATTTCAGCCATATTAATATGAGCCATCATCCTTAACACATGGTCTCAGACTGATGTGCCTTCCTTCATTCTAGCGGTCAATACAGAGGCAATTGCCTCATGTTGTTGCCGGTCTGAAGGTTGCCCAAACATGTTATGTAAGGACTGCATAATCATTGATGCTGTCGCCATAGGCTCATACTGTGCAGCAAGAACCTCAGACATGGATGCTATCAAATAGCTATGGGCTTTCTCATCAGCTTTAATCCAATTATTAAAGGCATTACGTGCAGCTCTGCCAGCATTAGGTGCTGGCTCAGGAGGACATTCCTCCATTAGGACAAATTTAAGGTCTACACAAACCAAGATAGCATTCATGTCACTTTTCCATTTAACATAACTATCCCCGGTTAATTTTTCTTGTTGTTTGATAATGGAGATTATTGCAGATGCCATGGCTGAAAAAATAATAAACGCTCATTCAATATTCATTCGTCGCATATTAAAATTGTCAAACATTTAGGCATAAAATTAAACATGATGCATGATCAATGTATAATGAATTAGAAACCTCAAAGAATTACTATGCCACGGTTATCTATCATCCCACAAATAAGTGCCGCCGTATGGTAGGTCAACTATTCGCATGATAGATTGAGACATTCTGAATTGATTAATATATCTGAAATAACTCTTATTCCTATATTAATCAACTACCGTTATTTTGATCAAGGAAGCTTTGATTAACAAGTTTATCATTCCTTTGTGAGTGTGACCCATTATTTCGGAACCCTTGGACTTAACTAGTGAAGTGCCGCTGTAGGGTAGGTCTGTTGGTTTTATTCTAGGTCCCAAGATCATAACAAGCATGATAAATATGTGAAAACAAATCTAAGAAGTTGCGGAATACTCACATCGATCGGTTGAGACGATTTGATGAAGAACAAAACTTCATTTTCCTCTTCAAGGTGACGCCCAAACTGACTAGTCCACTGCTCAACAGTTTCAGTTTTGCTTCATCCTTTTGAGCTTCGAATCTTCGTCGAACGATTCCCGGCTCGTGGGTGAGTTTTCCTAACACCTTCGTATAACTCTCGGTGTGCTAGCACTTGGCAATTTTGCCACAAAACTTGCCCAAAATTGCTTCCATTTTTGCCCAAAACAGAAGCAGTTCACTGCCATTTGGGCGTGAACATGAGGAAGAGAAAGAGAAGAGATTTTGATGTGTTAGGTTAGTTTTAAAATGATATCCAATATCCTTTATATATTTTCCATAAAATATTTAAAGATTTACCAAATAAATCATTTATAAAATAAATGGTAAATGCTTTTCAACTACTAACACTATTCCACCAACTTACATCACTCAAAGTGTCAAGTTGCTTTTCAATCAATCAATCACATCAATCAATCAAATGTCACATCACTCAAAGTGACGTTTGATTTGACGCTTGATGTGACGAATGATTTGACGCTTGATGTGACTTGCGTGCCGCACTCGAATTCAAAATGCGAATGTGCTCGCAATCACTCTCGGGCTCGGGTTCGCTAATTCCCAATTAGCGAATTTTCCGTCGCGTCGTAATTAGAATGATTACGCCTAGCGAAATCACTATTCACATTGCTAAAGAATTAATTCTAAATTAATTGTTCGTTCGCCGAATTAAAATCCAATTTCAATTCCGCGTCGAAATCCAATTTCGTTTAATATATCGAATATATAACTTTACCGATTAATTCCAAATTAATCGTTTTCTCTCTTTAGACGATATTTTATCCCGATAAAATATCTCCGTAATTAATCCCAGATTAATTTTCTCTCTCATCGAATTAATCCCAGATTAATTAAAGTGCGAGTCATACATCATCGGTGAATCTTTGGGAAGCGACCCATGAGATCCCCGGATATGTTGGCAGTAAATCGGGTCGTCGGACTATCCGAACACGTAAGTACCTCGTACCACGTTTACACCGATTTACAAGACAAGGTTGGCCTCTATCAAAGCGCCATGCCTACCCAATTCTCTGGAAACATGCTTACAGGAATAAGCGATCTATATCAGGCGTAGTATACGTAGTATTGCGTATTTCGATCCAGTATCGGACGGTCACGTGCTAGGCCTGGGGCTGGAGTTGTGTCTGCCCCGTACGAAGCACTTGTCGGATGTCTGGCAACTAGTCTCTATAATCGGATATTTATGACCTAGTCATAATATCCCGATGGCCGCGCAACACTTAAGATCACTAATACCGTATCCTACGTGACATCATCTCCACTATAACTGGAGTGATACTTCCGTCTTGACATCACACCCAATACTCTACGATTCTCAATATACCCAGTATCGGCATACGCATGACCTGTTACACCCCTGGACGACCTCAACTCAAGTATATCGATTGTCGTAAGCATTAGCGGTGCAAGTATCAGGTTAAGACCAATACATCTACCCTGATGTCGGACTCTCATAGACACATAGTCATACTACCAATGGGATTCCGAAGGAGTCTATCCAGAGCGAAGCTGTTTCCCGTACCATCGGTGAAACACAACCTCCTATTACACTTGCATGAGTATCCAATACCCAAATATATGAGAACTATGCCGTTATGCCCTCACAACGCGCACAAGTGCAATACTAGTCTTTTACGTATTTATCGATGTCCAATCTCGATAATACTCTGACTAGGGATATTTAATGATTTATCCTACGTGGACTGATACTGTCTCATATCATTCTCCGTCCAGGAACAAATCATAGGGACCTCTCATCATTTATACATCTAAGGTGATCTAATCACAAATGATAAGAGCACAATCTCCTTTGTCACATAGTTAATTTGTACAACAACACTATGATCTGTACAAATAGTGACGCTATGGGTCATAATTATCCAACAATCTCCCACTTGGCCTATAGCCGATCACTCGAGTGTCTTACACCCGAACCATGTACGGTTGGCTCAAATTACTGAGAAAAGCTTTCGTCAGCGGATTTGCATGATTATCGTCTGATGTATTTATTCGATCATCCATCGCCATGATGTATGATCCGAACGAATCAGATGAATATCGAAGTATATATCTGGATCGTTGATGAGACCATTAATTCTTTAGCCTGTGCTGACGCCTAGCTCAGCCGCTAACAGAACTATATCTAATCTAATTAGATTTATTATCGACCCAATGGCTTCTATTGCTGCTTCAGCTACAACAATAATCCACATTTGTTGTTTATTCGGTAACAGTATCTTGCTTGGAAGATTTAGCTCACTGTTCCGTTATTCAAACTTTATAGTACCGTTTGCGACTCAAGTCGTCTTTGTCGGTTTGGAAACTTGCTACAGTGATCCCAGTCACTTCAAGTTCTCCATCTCCACAGATTAAGACAGCATCCTTAGTTCTATGAGATACTAACGGATGTTCTTAACTTCAATCCAGTGACTATCACTCGGATTGGCCTGTTTATGAATCCATATGCTCAAAGCGTATGAGACACCAGGTCACGTACATTTTTCAATGTATGAGTTCTCTCGCAGAGTTTTAACAACTTAATCTATCCCAGTAGATCTTTATTCCTTGAATAAAGGTTGTTACTCCTAAGAATTCTTCGGAGAATAATCTCGAAAGCCAAGCTTTCGCCGATTGTTTTATGGGAATATCATTTCCAAGAAATGACATATATTATCATTATTTTAAGACATTCACTGTCAGTGCGCTCCCACTAACCTCCTTATATACACAAGAATTATTTCCGTTTTGAATCAAATCATACACCATTATGATTACATCAAAACGTCAGTTCCAAGAACCTTATGCTTGCTTCAATCCAAACATGGATCGAATAACCCGCAAACATTGTTTGCTGGTTTAGTACGACAAAATCGTCAGGATGTTATAAACATCCTCCAAAAGGTTTCCTTTCCAGGAAAGCGATTTTGATCTTTAACTGACACATTTCATAAATGAAACGTGCAGCTTCAACAAGCATTATCCAAATGGATTTACCGTGGCAACCAGTAAAAGGTTGAACCATAATCAACACAATGTTGATAATGATACCTTTCCGCTACAAGCCTAGCTAAGTACGTTGGTATGTTGCCATCCATGCATGTCTTCCTTGAAGACGTTTACAACACCAATAGGCACAATGCCTTACGGTACATCAACTAGTGTCCAAACATAGTTGTTATACATGGAATCCATTTCAGACTCATGGCACTTTGCCATAAAGGGAGTCGATACCTTGTATCACTTTTTCAAACGTTGTCGGTTGGTATACCTCAACAAGATTGACAACTTTATGAGGTGACATCACAAACCCATACCCCAGGTTGTTTTCTGATTCTCTCCGATCTACGAGGTTCTTGTGTATTCGAAGATTAATGGTATAGTTTCATCCTTGATGAACTATTTATGTTCCATTACGGACTTCGTGCCTTGAACAGTATTACTCCGATTTTCATCGAGTTTTACTGTCCTCCCACTTACCACTGCATATCGGTATTCCTCTTAGGAAAACCGCATGGCGAGCAACAATCACATTGTTATCTTGTGAGATATATAAGTACTATACTTATGGTTTCCCCTAGGATAACCTATAATTGGCACTTATCCAATTTGGGTTCTAGTTTGGTATCATCCAAACGTATGCCTTGCATTCCCAAATCTTCAGGATTGTGAAACCCGGTTTCTTTTCCGTTCATATCTTATATGAAATCTGTCAAACAGATTTTTATGGAACCTTATTCTAAATAAGTTTTGCACTGTTAATGTATATCCGTTGAAGGAAATGGTAGCTCAGAGCGACTCATGATAAACCTTATCATGTCCAACAAAATCCGGTTTCTCCGTTCGGACACACTGTCAATTGACGTGTTGGGAGGAGTCCTCATTTGAAAGAATACTATACTCTTTCAAGTATAAGTTAAATTTATTGCTTAAGTGTTTTTCCATTACGGTCTTACCGTGACGGTTTAATACTTTAGCCGACCTGTCTGTCTATTTCGTGTCGAAACTCTAAAAGTTTCTGATTTGTGTTCTTCAAAAGAAACACATAACCATAACGTGATGCCACATCCGTTAAGGTCACGAAATATTCATATCCATTTCTAGCCTTGCTAGATATGGGCCCACTTTTTTCACTATGAATAAGGGCTGCAGGTCGGTGGCACTTTCACTATTATCAAGTAAATAGTGTTTTAGGTACTTTACCTAATAAACTAGATTCGTAGACTTTATTTGAATAGTCAAATCAGTCCTAGTACCCACTCTTCAAAATTGTGGATATACGACTCTTATTTAATTGTGTCCTAGACAAAAATGCCACAAATAAGTCTCTTCTGATCAAATCAGTATGAACTATTTATTTGTCATTTTATATGTTGAGATTTTACTTATATTCAAAATATAAATACTGTTATTCACATCTAATGTGTTTATCTTAATATCATCTTTATATAATGAAACACTTTATTGTTCTAGAATATAAAGGTTTATCCGCATCGGATTAAACACTGATATAGAGATAATGTTTCTAGTCAAACTAGTTACATTATAACAGTTTCCTAATATAGGTACACACCCGAAGGGTAGTTTCTAAACTTAGGTATCTACGGTCGAAACAGCGACTTTCGTCCCATTTCCGATTCGCAGATGAATCTAGCTTGAAGTCAGTATCCTACTCACAGCAGATTCTGAACATCAATACATATATTTTATGTATTGCACTAAGTATTATAAAATCCAATTTCAATACTAGTAATGGACATAATTTTGACAAACATTGTTAAAGTCAGAGCCTTGCCCTTTCTTTAATTCCTTCGTGTCTGCCATATCCAAACGGCAGTTACTTTAGGATATGTCCTTTATCTTCCCAGAAGATTATAATGATTTTGCCTTTACCTTTTTCAACATTTCAGAAGCCTTTGGCCAAGCCTTGGGTTTCTAAAATATCGAAGTAAAGTGCGCCTTGCGCTACTAGCCTAATTGCAAAGTTTGACTTTATCTCTTTGAGATTTGTCATTAATTCTCCAAGAATTATATTGTTGCAATTTTAATACTTCTTAAATCTAAACATAGATTTATGACAAGTATATCGGATTAAGCACTTTAAGTTATCATTACATGAAACTTCCAAAGATCATGCTCTACTATTGCTTAATTCTCGGGCTTAGGCATAATAAGTTATTTTATCAAATAAAGTAACTTATTATTTATTTCGAGGACCATCCTGAAATTATTCCATATTTTGAAAATTAAATCATTTTAATATTTTAATCCAAGATTATATTTAAATGTCCAATCTTTCAATGTTTCTTGATTTCAATAGTCCAACTATTTAATCAATTATTTCAGGTACTATTTATTATAATGATTATTATAGTCCAACTATACAATCAAATATAATTTAAATTAATTAACCTCAATTACATTGATTACTATAATCCAATTATAAAATCAACTGTTAAATTGAAATTAATTAATTACTATAATCCAATATAATCAAATATAATACAGTCCAATGCTTAAATTAAAACAACATTAAATATTAGTCCAACTAATACTTTTAATTATATGACGAGTGATATTTGTTTGAGCGCGTATGGCGAGTAATTGAACGAATATTGCAAATTCAATTCTTGCCTCCCACTATTTTTCGGCGAGCCTCTAACCCTCTGTCGAGTACTCGGGAAACCGTGTTTCCTAGTGGGCTAGGATCCCGTTAAATATCACACAATCTTGACTTTGGCCAACAAATTGTATGATAATTAACTAGGTAGATCTCTAAGATCAATTGGATCCAATCCAATTCCTAGATCCAGTAGGCGGATATCCAAATCCTAACATATATCTTATATATATGCCAATACATCCAATGTATTACCTAACTTTTTCCTCTAAACCATTAAGCCTTGGCTTTGGCACAACAAACTTAATGATTCTAGTCAAGCGCGACCCATTGACAATGGAAAGCTTCGTAATCAATGTCGAGTGACAAGAAGTGGTCTTGACTTTGGCCAACAAACCACAACTTGGACAAGACACCGATATGGAACAAAACTCTCGTGATTCAAACACATCTTCGACGGACAAAGGGCTTGACTTTGGCCAACAACCCAATGCAGACTCGGATCTTGAGTAAGAATCACTCAATGGAAGGAAAAACGCAGATATTAAGCGAAGGTTTTTCGCGTGCAAATTGGCTACCAATTTTATATCTTTGTTAAGGTCTCATCATCATACACCCTTAAACATGCATTCTAAACACATAATAAAGCGCGTATGAAAATAAATAATAATGATATGCGGATGGATACTTAACACATTGATCCTAGATCAAATCTCTCACTTTCTCTCTCAAGCTAGCACTTGTATTACTTCTACCCGTTACACTACACTTCTAAAGAAACCTCATTTACATTGAGGGGAATAGGTGATGAGAAGAGAATACAAAGAGAATAGAGGTGATAAGGCTGGACGCGCAGGTCCAATTTAATAAATCGAATTTATTACAACAATTTCCAAAATTGCCCCCACCTGACTAATATCCATCCGATATACATTATTCATCATTCATCACAACCATGTATTCACACAAGCATGTTATCAATCAATCTAATCAAATTAATTAATCTGATAATTAGTGATCATCCAATGTTCAAACAATGATTTGATTTTGCGCGAGTCAAACTCATTTTTGCGAATAAGTACTCAAAGTACGAATTCTCGAATTAAATTAAACTACAACATTAAATCCAATTTAATATGTATTTAATACTAATTCACTATTTAACTCCAAATTAAATATTACACTTTATCAATAAACCTTTTACGACTTAAATTCCAAATTTAATCGTAACGCGTCTCAAAGACCGATTAACGTCCAACGTCAATTCAATTAAAGTCTAATGGGCTTTTAATTGATTTCTTAAGGCGTGGAATTTTGGTCAACTCGGATCAAACCGAATAACCAAAATCCAATCTGGGAATTACCCCATAAGCCCATAAATCAATTTAGGCCCATTAGGCCCAATTAAACTTTAAAGGTTCATTAAGTCGCAATTGGGCTTTATGGAAGCGGTTTTAGGCCCAATTGGATCCAATCCAACTTGCCTAAACCCAACTTTGTATAACAAAGCCCATTAAGCCCATTTACAACATTAAAAGCCCAAATCCAATTTTAAGGCCCAAATAATTAAATTATCAAGTTCCAAATTTCCAATTTAATTACCTAAAGTGTATATCATGATTAATCACCTAAATCAATATTTCCAAAACATCAAATTAGTCCAATTAATCATGTTCATCATCATCATCACATGTCCAACATATTAATGAAAAATCAAACCCATTAACCATGCTTAAAGTCTTGGCCAAGGGATATAATTTTGTCCAATTTGAATTCAATCCAATTAATTCCACAATCGACATCGAATTAATATCCCGAATGATTTCCAACACATCCAATGTCCAAAAAATCAAAATCCAGACTAAATAGGGCTTGTTACATTCGGCCACTTGAAGGAATTTGGGGATTTTGTTCAATTCAAAATTCAATCCAATTAATCTTAAATTAACATCATCCTGCATGATTCTAACTCATCCAATGAATCAAAATCAAAAAATTCCATGAATTCCAAATGCCTTAAACTTTCGGCCAAGGTAACATATTGGGGAAAAATTATTCCAAACCAATTTTATGAAATTGATCCAATCAAACTTCAATTAAACATATATTAAGCATATCAAATCATCCAATTTCATCAAACATGCTCAAAAACAAGTTTACCCAAATTTTAACCCTAAAGTTTCATGCTTGAACCTAGGCTCTTGATGCCATTGTTGGTTTTATTCTAGGTCCCAAGATCATAACAAGCATGATAAATGTGTGAAAACAAATCGAAGAAGTTGCGGAATACTCACATCGATCGGTTGAGACGATTTGATGAAGAACAAAACTTGATTTTCTCTTCAAGGTGACGCCCAAACTGACCAGTCCACTGCTCAACAGTTTCAGTTTGCTTCATCCTTTGAGCTTCGAATCTTCGTCGAACGATTCCGGCTCGTGGGTGAGTTTTCCTAACACCTTCGTATAACTCTCGGTGTGTGCTAGCACTTGGCAATTTTGCGACAAAACTTGCCCAAAATTGCTTCCATTTTCGCCCAAACAGAAGCAGTTCATTGCCTTTGGGGGCGTGAACATGAGGAAGAGAAAAAGAAGAGATTTTGATGTGTTAGGTTAGTTTGAAAATGATATCCAATATCCTTTATATATTTTCCATAAAATATATTAAAGATTTACCAAATAAATCATTTATAAAAATAAATGGTAAATGCTTTTCAACTACTAACACTATTCCACCAACTTACATCACTCAAAGTGTCAAGTTGCTTTTCAATCAATCAATCACATCAATCAATCAAATGTCACATCACTCAAAGTGACGTTTGATTTGACGCTTGATGTGACAAATTATTTGACGCTTGATGTGACTTGCGTGCCGCACTCGAATTCGAAATGCGAATGTGCTCGCAATCACTATCGGGATCGGGTTCGCTAATTCCCAATTAGAGAATTTTCCGTCGCGTCGTAATTAGATGATTACGCCTAGCGAAATCACTATTCACGTTGCAAACGATTTAATTCTAAATTAATTTGTTCGCCCGAATTAAAATCCAATTTCAATTCCGCGTCGAAATCCAATTTCGTTTAATATATCGAATATATTAACTTTACCGATTAATTCCAAATTAATCGTTTTCTCTCTTTAGACGATATTTTATCCCAGATAAAATATCTCCGTAATTAATCCCAGATTAATTTTCTCTCTCATCGAATTAATCCCAGATTAATTAGAGTGCGAGTCATACATCATCGGTGAATCTTTGGAATCGACCCATGAGATTCCCCGGATATGTTGGCAGTAAATCGGGTCGTCGGACTATCCGAACACGTAAGTACCTCGTACCACGTTTACACCGATTCACAAGACAAGGTTGGCCTCTAGCAAAGCGCCATGCCTACCCAATTCTCCGGAAACATGCTTACAGGAATAAACGATCTATATCAGGCGTAGTATACGTAGTATTGCGTATTTCGATCCAGTATCGGACGGTCACGTGCTAGGCCTGGGGCTGGAGTTGTGTCTGCCCCTACGAAGCACTTGTCGGATGTCTGGCAACTAGTCTCTATAATCGGATATTTATGACCTAGTCATAATATCCCGATGGCCGCGCAACACTTAGATCACTAATACCGTTCCTATGTGACATCATCTCCACTATGACTGGAGTGATACTTCCGTCTTGACATCACACCCAATACTCTACGATTCTCAATATACCCAGTATCGGCGTACGCAGGACCTGTTACACCCTGGACGACCTCAACTCAAGTATATCGATTGTCGTAAGCATTAGCGGTGCAAGTCTCAGGTTAAGACCAAATACACCTACCCTGATGTCGGACTCTCATAGACACATAGTCATACTACCAATGGGATTCCGAGGGGGTCTATCCAGAGCGAAGCTGTTTCCCGTACCATCGGTGAAACACAACCTCCTATTACACTTGCATGAGTATCCAATACCCAAATATATGAGAACTATGCCGTTATGCCCTCACAACGCGCACAAGTGCAATACTAGTCTTTTACGTATTTATCGATGTCCAATCTCGATAATACTCTGACTAGGGATATTTAATGATTTATCCTACGTGGACTGATACTGTCTCATATCATTCTCCGTCCAGGAACAAATCATATGGACCTCTCATCATTTATACATCTAAGGTGATCTAATCACAAATGATAAGAGCATAATCTCCTTTGTCACATAGTTAATTTGTACAACAACACCATGATCTGTACAAATAGTGACGCTATGGGTCATAATTATCCAACAAGGTCAAATCACCATATCATCTAGAGTCCCTATCCTTCAGAATCCAAACCTGATATTGACCCAAAAAGGACACCATCCGTAGGGGGACGAAAGCAAAGCCGTCTCGAGGCGCCTATTGAATCTCACGTTTTTGGATAACAATGGAGATCCTGGATATATTGTGGTATACCCCTCTCCCCTCACTATTTTGAAGTTTAGGTTTCTATCTCACTAGTTTCTAAGTATTAAGATTATGCTCGGCTAAAACATATATTTATTAATACTAGTGGATTATTAGTGATCTAACCAATTTTAACAGTTAAAATTTTATTCACTATACTTTTTAGTCTCTACTAATCATTAACTTAATTAAACTAATTTAATCAAGTTTGCTTAAGTGATCTAATTAATTTTAATTGATCTAATTAATTTTAAAAATTAAAATATTAGTTCACTTATAGGTTTTAAAATTTTAGAATTCAACTAATGGACTATATGTCATTAAACCATTTAATAGATAAAAGTACGTTATTTACTCCAAGGTACGTGAAATTGTATCCCGAGTGCAAACCAAATTACCGTCCATTCAGAAGCGGCTATGGAATTTATATCCGGGTTTCCATCCGATATACCAAAAAAAAATAATGTACTCATAATGTCCATTTGTTCTTAAACTTGAATTCCTAATTTGTAAACCTTTAAACCAATTAATCTTATTAATTCGTTTACATGCATCTTATATTCTAATTTAACTTTTAAATTTACATAAAATCATATTTATAACTTGAATATCATGCTGTCTATACATGTTTGGCATGTGAAAATGAAGAGTAGGCACCTAGGCTATATGACATGTTAATAAAAACATTTAAAACATATATATGCCCATGTCTGGTTTGAAAACATTCGTGTGGCGTTCTCTGGGCGTTCGACGGTTTCCAGGTAGTAGACAACGTTTGAGTTGCGTTTGACTTCCGTCGAACGCAATCAGTCTGGTTTCAAAACACTGGTACTTTATTTACTCCGTTCCGGAGCTTCCGGAGTCCGTTTTGGTCCCCGTTTTTTTCTACGGACTCGTCACGGAATGAAGTTTCACATACATACATAAATTGCGTTAACCGGGCTCTTATTTGTTTTTTTAAATACTAATCTAATTAGTACAATAAATCAAGGCATCCATTGGTCTTCAAATCTTGCTCCATGGTATGTTGTTGAGTTCTTCGCGGAATAGGTTCGTAATGAGTCCTTTGTGGCATCGGCTCCTTTAAGTTACAAATTGAGTTTCCAAAATAGACTTATTACAAAGGAAATGAACTTACAACACTTGAAAGAATATGACCTTATGGTCTTACATTCCAATACTAAAAATAAGAGCCGGAAAAATTAACGATCAACGCAATACATTCATCACATGAATCAAAGTAAACATTCATCACATGAACATTAAAAACCATTCATCTCATGAATCTAATTGTGCCTACTCATCACAACATGCATATTAATAATTTATATCTAATATAAATTATTAAAACTTAAACTTAAAAAGAGAAAGTTAAGAAAACTTTTTTCAACCTGAAGCTCTTGATGCCATTGTAGAAATACTTTCCTAGCGCGGCGGAAGTTGCTTGTGGTGCACCAGTCTAGTATGGATATCAAAATTTTCTTCCTCTCCCTTTGTTTGTATTAAATTCTTCCCTGTAGCCAAGATAATCCTTTGGGTCCAACACTTGGATCAACCCTCGATCTTCCGAACTATGATCGAAACCACAAACCGAAGTGTGGGCTCACTCACAAAGATTAAACCTCTAAACTGTTGGATAATATGACCCATAGCGTCACTATTTGCACAGATCATTGTGTTGTTGTAGCAAATTAACTATGTGACAAGAAATTGCACTCTCATCATTTGTGATTAGATCACCATAGATATATAAATGAAGAGAGGTCCCTATGATTATTAGTACCTGGACTGAGAATGATATGAGACAGTATCAGTCCCCGAAGGTTTAATCATTAAATATCCCTAGCCGTAGTATTATCGAGACTGGACATCGATAATGCGGAATAGGCTAGTATTGCACTTGTGCGCGTTTGTGAGGGCACAACGGCATAGTTCTCATATATATAAGTATTGGATACTTATGCAAGTGCGATAGGAGGTCGTGTTTCACCGATGGTACGGGAAACAGCTTCGCTCTGGATAGACCCCTCGGAATCCCATGGTATTATGACTATGTGTCTATGGGAGGCCGAAATCGAGGTAGGTGTGTATAGTCTTAACCTGAGACTTGCATCGCTAATACTTACGATAATCGATAAACTTTGGTCTTGGTGGTAGGGGACTTTAACCGGTTCTGTGTACACCACTTCTGGGTTTATCAGAGAGTCGTAGTGTATTGGGTGTGATGTCAAGATGGAAGTGTCACTTCAGTCATTTGGAGATGATGTCACGCAGGATACGGTACTAGTGCTCTTGAGTGTTGCGCAACCAATCGGGATATTGTGACCAGGTCATGTATATCCGATTATAGAGACTATGTTACCAGACATCCGACATGTGTTTCGGACGGGGCAGACACTTATCCAGCCCCAGCCCTAGCACGTGATTATCCGATACTGGGCCGATATACACAATACTACGGTATACTACGCTTGATACAGATCTATATATTCCTGTAAGAATATTTCTGGAGAATTGGGTAGGCATGGCGCTTTGCTAGAAGCCAACCTTGTCTTGTAAATCGATATAAACGTAGTACGAGGTACTTACGTGTTCGGATAGTCCGACGATCGTATTTACTGCCAACATATCCGGAGATCTCATGGGTCGCTTCCTGAAGATTCACCGATGACGTAGACTCGCACTTTGATTAATCTGGGATTAATTAGAAGAGAGAGAGATAGAATTAATCTGGGATTAATTCGATGAGAGAGAAAATTAATCTGGGATTATTGCGGAGATATTTTATCTGGGATAAAATATTAATTAAAGAGAGAGAACGATTAATTTGGAATTAATCGATAAAATTAATATATTCGATATATTAATCGAAATTGGATTTCGACGCGGAATTAAAATTAGATTTTAATTCGGGCGAACGAATTAATTTAGAATTAATTCGTTAGCGACGTGAATAGTGAATTCGCTAGGCGTAATCACTTAATTACGACGCGACGAAAAATTCGTTAATTTGGAATTAGCGAACCCGAGCCCGAGAGTGATTGCGAGCGCATTCGCATTTCGAATTCGAGCGCGGCACGCAAGTCACATCAAGCGTCAAATCGCTAGTCGCGTCAATCGTCAAATCAATTGTCACTTTGAGTGATGTGACTTGACAATATGTCACTTTATTAAAGTGAAGAGATGTGATGTGAGTGAAATGTGAAATATTAAAAGGCTTGAGATGGAATATAACATTATTTTATTCCTTGCCTTTTTGACTTTTGAATTAAAGTGAGTATATATCTTATTTTTTATTTACTTGGTAAAGAAAATAAGATATATATACAAAAGCCTTTTATTCTCTCTCCACCTACGGTACCAGAAAACGTCTTCTCCTCTCCCTCTCTTTTCCTCTTCTTCTTCCTTCTTCTTCTCGGCTCCTGCCGATTTTTGTCTAAAAATGTTCTGGTTTGACCGAGCTTTGAGAAGCAAAATGAAGAAGGATGGTGCTAGCACCTCACATGGTTATACATAGGTGATAGGGAAGCTCTTCTTTGAGCAAGGAAGCTTGAAGCTTTGAGCTTCAATGGAGTCTCACATGGCCGAAATGGAGGAAGCCATCACGACCAAAACCGCACAGCCCACTGTCAAGGAAGCCATTGCCGAGCTTGGAGGGAGCTCAAAATCGCACCTTGTTCTTCAAACATCAAAACCGAAATTCAATGTGAGTTGATTCCGCCACCTCCTTTGATGTGTTCATATGTTGTTTTTATGCATTGTTTGTGATCTTGTGACTTGATTAAACTCCAACATTGGTATCTAGAGCCATTGATGCATGAAATCCGAAATTAGGGTTCTTGAGCAATTTGGGGCTTTTTGATTTTGGCTTGATTCTGACAAATTGATTGTGTAGAATGCTTATATATGATCTAATTTGAGATATATGTAATCAATTTGACAAAAAAAATCATTGGATTGATTTTCCCCAATTTGCAAATTTTGGTAAAACTTTAATTTGGGTAAACTCGATTTAGGCATGATTTGGTTGAATTGTTTGATGCATTATGCTTGAATGAGGTTGAATTGAAGTTGTGCATGATCAATTTCAAGAAAATTGGATTAGATCAATTTTCCCCAATTCTTAGGTTGAATTTGAAACTTGAAATTGGGTAAATGTGTTTAAGCATGTTTTAATTGCATTGGATGTTTAAGTATGCTTAGAACATGTTTAATTGAGATTGTGTGTGGTCAATTTCATGAAATTGGATTGGATTCATTTTTCCCCAAATTGGAGGCTTGGCCGAAAATTGGAAGAACCTAATGTCTTGGTAATTTTGTTTTGTTTGATCATTGGATGACTTAAAACAATTGGTTAATGTTGTTTTGAAGTTCAATTGGATTGAATTTTGATTTGGAACATTTTTCCCTTTTAAAGTGGCTTGGCCGATTTTAAGAACATGAAATTTTGTGATTTTGTTGTTTTAATTCATTGGATGAATTGAATTGATTTGGGAAATTAAGATTGTGGAC
Organism: Zanthoxylum bungeanum; assembly: GCA_019454045.1. NCBI lineage: Eukaryota > Viridiplantae > Streptophyta > Magnoliopsida > Sapindales > Rutaceae > Zanthoxylum > Zanthoxylum bungeanum. The sequence continues at coordinate 104,869 of SKCR01022964.1, read as the reverse complement.
TCAATTGGATTGAAACCGAATCGAATTGAAAAACCCCTAATTGCCGAGACTTGAAAGCATGTTAATTGGGTTTGATTTTAATTGAATTGTGTTGGACACTATTTGGTTGTTAAAGTGCATGATTAATTAGGCTAATTGATATTTTAGAAATGTTAATTGGGTAATTGATTGTGTATTACACTTAGGTTAATTAATTGTGAAATTTGGAATTTTATAAGTTAATTAATTTGGGCTTGATTTTGGAAATTGGGCTTGTTAGGTTGTAATTGGGCTTTTGGGCTTTGTTGTAACAAAGTTGGGTTTAGGCAAAATTGGTTGGATCCAATTAGGCCCAAAACCGAATCCAAAAGGTCCAATTATGACTTAATGGACCTTAATTATTTAATTGGGCCTAATGGGCCAAAATTAATTTAAAGGCTTATGGGGTAACTCCCGGATTGGATTTTGGTTGTTCGGTTTGACCCGAGTTGACCAAAAGTCCACGCCTGTAGAAATTAATTAAAAGCCCATTGGACTTTAATTAAATAAAACATTAGATGTTAATCGGGCTTTGAGACCCGTTGCGATTAAATTTGGAATTTAAGTCGTAAAGGTTCGTTAATAAAAGTGTAATATTTAATTTAGAATTAAATAATGAATTAGAATTAAATACGTATTAAATTGGATTTAATTATGTAATTTAATTTAATTCGTAGAAATTGTACTTTGAGTACGTGTTTGCAATACGAGTTTGACTCGAACAAAAATCAAATCTTTGTTTGAACATTGGATGATCACTAATAATCAAGATTAATTAATTTGATTGATTGATTGATAACATGCTTGTATGAATACATGGTTGTGATGTTTGAATAATGTATATCGGATGGATATTAGTCGGGTTGGGCGATTTTGGAAATTGTAATAAATTTGATTTATTAAATTGGACCTGCGTGTCCAGCCTTATCTCCTATTTCTTTGTATTCTCTTCTCACCTATTCCCCTCCATGTAAAAGAGGTTTCTTTAGAAGTGTAGTGTAACGGGTAGAAGTAATACAAGTGCTAGCGGGAGAGAGAAAGTGAGAGATTTGATCTAGGATCAATGTAAAATATCCATCCGCATATCATTATTATTTTATTTCATACTCGCTTTATTATGTGTTTAGAATGCATGCTTAAGGGTGTATGATGATGAGACCTTAACAAAGATAATTAAATGGTAGCCAATTTGCACGCGAAAAACCCTCGTTTTATATTAAGCAAATATCCTTCCATTGAATGATTCTTGTTCAAGATCCGAAGTTGGCATTGGTTTTTTTTGACCAAAGTCAAGACCTTTGTCAATCAAGGATGTACTTGAATCATGAGAGTTTTGTTGCATATCGGTGTCTTGTCCAAATCGTGATTTTTATTGGCCAAAGTCAGATCACTTTTTGTCCAATGACATTGATTACGAAACTTTCCTCGTCAATGGGTCCTGCTTAACTGGAATCATTAGGTTTGTGTTTGGCCAAAGCCAAGGCCTAGATGATTCAGAGGATAGGGTTAGGAAAATGTATTGGATACATTGACATTATACATATGTTTCGGACTTGGATGTCCACCTAACCGGATCTAGGAATTGGATGAGATCCAATTGATCTGTGAGATCTACCTAGTTAAATAGCATACAGCTTTTTATTGGCCAAAGTCAGGGTTGTGTGTTATTTAACGGGATCCTAGCCCACTAGGAAACACGGTTTCCCGAGTACTCCACAGAGGGTTAGAGACTCGACGAAAAATAGTGGGAGGCAAGTATTGAATTTGCAACATTCGTTCGAATACTCGCTAAACACGCTCATTTTATTTTATTCGTCATATTAATTAAATATTAGTTGGACTAATATTTAATGTTGTTTTAATAAACAGTTGGACTGTATTATACTTGATTATATATAATTGGATTATATTAATCAATATATTTGAATTAATTAATTTCAGTTTACAGTTGATTTTATAATTGGATTATAGTAATCAATGTAATTGAGGTTAATTAATTTGGATTATATTTGATTATATAGTTGGACTATTATAATCATTATAATATATATAGTACCACTAATCGTTGATTAAATAGTTGGACTATTGTAATCAAGATAAAAATTGAAAAGTTGGATATTTAAAATATAATCTGGGATTAAAATATTTTAAATGATTTAATTTTCAATTGGGAATAAATAATAGGTTACTTTATTTGATAAAATAACTTATTATACTTACGCCCAAAATTAAGCAAATAGTAGAGCATAAAATCTTTGGAAGATTTATGTGATGATGACTTTAATGCTTAATTAATATACTTATAATAAATCTATCTTAGATTTAAAAGTATTAAAATTGCAATTAATAATTCTTGGAGAATTAATTGACTATTCTAGTGGAGAAAAGTCAAAGTTTGCAATTGGGCATGTAGCACAAGGTGCACATCGTTTCGATATTCCGAAACCCAAGGCTTGGCCAAAGGTTTGTGAAATATTGAAAAGGATAATTGACATATCCCAAAGTGACTACCATTTGGATATGGAAGACACGAAGGAATTAAAGAAAGGGCGAGGCTCTAACTTTAAAATGTTTGTCTTAGTTATGTTCACAGCTAGTATTGAAATTAGATTTTAAATACTTAGTGTGGTACATAAAATATATGTATTGATATTCAGAATCTGCTTTGAGCAGGATACTGACTTCAAGCTGAGATTCCTCTGCGAATCGGAAACGGGACGAAAGTCGCTGTTTCGACCGTAGATACCTAAGTTTAGGAACTAACCTGGGGTTGTACTTAAATTAGGAACTGTTATAATGTAACTAGTTTGACTAGAGACATTATCTCTTTATCAGTGTTTAATCCGTTGCGGATAAAACCTTTATATTATAGAACACTGAGTGTTTTATTATATAAAGATGATACTGAGATAAATACATTAGATGTAAATAACATAATTTATATTTTGAATATAAATAAAAATCTCAAACATATAAATGACAAATAAATAGCTCAAATTGATTTGATCAATAGAGACTTATTTATGGCATTGTTGTCTAGGACACAATTAAACGAGACATGTCAGTTAGACGGTGTGTCCGAACTAAAACCGAATTTTGTTGGACATGATAAGGTTTATCACGAGTCGCTCTGAGCTATCATTTCCTTCAAACAGGATATGTATTAACAGTGCAAAACTTATTTAGAATAAGGTTCCATGTAAATCTGTTTGACAGATATCATATAGGATATGAACAGGAAAGAAACGAGGTTTCTCATTCCTGATAATTTGGGTATGCCAGGCATAAAGTTTGGATGATACCAAACTAAGAACCCAAATTGGATTAGTGCCAATATAGGTTATCCTAAGGGAAACCATAAGTATAGTACTTATAAATCCCACATGAGAACAATGTGATTGTTGCTCACCATGCGGTTTTCCTGAGAGGAATACCGATATGCAGTGGTCAGTGGGAGGATAGTGATACTCGATGAAAATCGGAGTAATACTATTCAAAGCACGAAGTCCTTAATGGAACACAAATAGTTCATCTATGATGAATCTATACCATTAATCTTCAAATACACAAGAAACCGCGTAGATCAGAGAGAGTCAGAAAACAACCTGGGGTATGGGTTTTTGATCTCACCTCATAAAGATTTTAATCTTTTAAGGTACACCAACTGATTACGTATGAGGTAGTGATACAAGGTATCGACTCCTTATTATGGCAAAGTGCCATGAATCGAAAATGGATTCCATGTTTAACAACTATTTTGGATACTAGTTGTTGTACCACGAGGCATTGTGCCTATGGTACATTAAACGTCTTCAAGGAAGACATACATGGTAGGCAACATACCAACGTACAAAGCTGGGCTTTTGACGGAAAGGTATCGTTATCAACATTGTGTTAATAACGGTTCAACCTTTTACCTGTTGCCATGGTAAATCCATTTTGAAGATGCTTGTTGATAACTGTATATTTCATTTTGAAATATGTCAGTATAAATCAAAATCGCTTTCCTGAAAAGGAAACCTTTTGGAGAATGTTTACAACATTCTGACGATTTTGTATAACCGACAAACAAGGTTTGCGGATTATTCAATCCATGTTTGGATTGAAGCAAGCATAGGTTCTTGGAACTGACGTTTTGAAATAATCATAATAGTTTATGATTTGACTCAAAACGAAATAATTCTTGTGTATATAAGGAGGTTAGTGGGAGAGGGCACTGACAATGAAATTCCCATAAAACAATCGGTGAAAGCTTGGCTTTCATAAGAAATTCTCCGTAGAATTCTGGGGAGTAACAACCTTTATTCAAGGAATAAAGATCTACTGGGCTAGATTTGGAGTTGGTAACACTCTCTGAGAAATTGTACATTTAAAATGTACTTGTATTGGTGTCTCATACGCTTTGAGCATATGGAGTCACAATCGGGTCAATCCAAGTGATAGTCACTGGATTGAAGATTAAGAACATCTGTTAGTATCTGAGAGAACTAAAGATGTTGTCTTAAACTATGGAGATGGAGAACTTGAAGTGACTGGGATCACTGCTGCAAGTTTCCAAACCGGTAAATACTGCGGTACTATAAAGATTGAACACTGGGACAGTGAGCTGGAAATCTTCCGAGCAAGATAACTGTTGCCGAATTAAAACAAATGCGGATTATTGCTGCAGCTGAGGCAGCAATAGAAGCCATTTGGATCGATAATAAATCTAATTAGATTAGATATAGTTCTGTTAGCAGCTGAGCTAGGCGTCAGCACAGGCTAAAGAATTAAAGGTCTCATCGACGATCCAGATATATACTTCTATATCATCTGATTCGTTCGGATCATACATCGTGGCGATGTGATGATCGTGTAAATCGCGTCAGACGATAATTAAACAAATCCGCTGACGAAAACCTTTCCTCAGCAATTTGAGCGAACCGTACATAGTTCAGGTGTGGGACACTTGAGTGACTGGCTATGTGCCAAGTGGGAGATTGTTGGACAAAATGACCCATAGCGTCACTATTTGCACAGATCATTGTGTTGTTGTAGCAAATTAACTATGTGACAAGGAAATTGCACTCTCATCATTTGTGATTAGATCACCATAGATATATAAATGAAGAGAGGTCCCTATGATTAGTACCTGGACTGAGAATGATATGAGACAGTATCAGTCCCCGAAGGTTTAATCATTAAATATCCCTAGCCGTAGTATTATCGAGACTGGACATCGATAATGCGGAATAGGCTAGTATTGCACTTGTGCGCGTTTGTGAGGGCACAACGGCATAGTTCTCATATATATAAGTATTGGATACTTATGCAAGTGCGATAGGAGGTCGTGTTTCACCGATGGTACGGGAAACAGCTTCGCTCTGGATAGACCCCTCGGAATCCCATTGGTATTATGACTATGTGTCTATGGGAGGCCGAAATCGAGGTAGGTGTGTATAGTCTTAACCTGAGACTTGCATCGCTAATACTTACGATAATCGATAAACTTTGGTCTTGGTGGTAGGGGACTTTAACCGGTTCTGTGTACACCACTTCTGGGTTTATCAGAGAGTCGTAGTGTATTGGGTGTGATGTCAAGATGGAAGTGTCACTTCAGTCATTTGGAGATGATGTCACGCAGGATACGGTACTAGTGCTCTTGAGTGTTGCGCAACCAATCGGGATATTGTGACCAGGTCATGTATATCCGATTATAGAGACTATGTTACCAGACATCCGACATGTGTTTCGGACGGGGCAGACACTTATCCAGCCCCAGCCCTAGCACGTGATTATCCGATACTGGGCCGATATACACAATACTACGGTATACTACGCTTGATACAGATCTATATATTCCTGTAAGAATATTTCTGGAGAATTGGGTAGGCATGGCGCTTTGCTAGAAGCCAACCTACTTGTCTTGTAAATCGATATAAACGTAGTACGAGGTACTTACGTGTTCGGATAGTCCGACGATCGTATTTACTGCCAAAATATCCGGAGATCTCATGGGTCGCTTCCTGAAGATTCACCGATGACGTATGACTCGCACTTTGATTAATCTGGGATTAATTAGAAGAGAGAGATAGAATTAATCTGGGATTAATTCGATGAGAGAGAAAATTAATCTGGGATTAATTGCGGAGATATTTTATCTGGGATAAAATATTAATTAAAGAGAGAGAACGATTAATTTGGAATTAATCGATAAAATTAATATATTCGATATATTAATCGAAATTGGATTTCGACGCGGAATTAAAATTAGATTTTAATTCGGGCGAACGAATTAATTTAGAATTAATTCGTTAGCGACGTGAATAGTGAATTCGCTAGGCGTAATCACTTAATTACGACGCGACGAAAAATTCGTTAATTTGGAATTAGCGAACCCGAGCCCGAGAGTGATTGCGAGCGCGTTCGCATTTCGAATTCGAGCGCGGCACGCGAGTCACATCAAGCGTCAAATCGCTAATCGCGTCAATCGTCAAATCAATTGTCACTTTGAGTGATGTGACTTGACAATATGTCACTTTGATAAAGTGAAGAGATGTGATGTGAATAGTGATGTGAAATGATTAAAAGGGTTGAGATGAATATAACATTATTTTATTCCTTGCCTTTTTGACTTTTGAATTAAAGTTGAGTAATATTTATTTTTATTTACTTGGTAAAAGAAAAATAAGATATATATACAAAAGCCTTTTATTCTCTCTCCACCTACGGTACAGAAAACGTCTTCTCCTCTCCCTCTCTTTTCCCTCTTCTTCTTCCCTTCTTCTTCTCGGCTCACTGCCGTTTTGTCTAAAAATGTTCTGGTTGACCGAGCATTTGAGAAGCAAAATGAAGAAGGATGGTGCTAGCACACTCACATGGTTATACATAGGTGATAGGGAAGCTTCTTCTTTGAGCAGGAAGCTTGAAGCTTTGAGCTTCAATGGAGTCTCACATGGCCGAACATGGAGGAAGCCATCACGACCAAAACCGCACAGCCCACTGTCAAAGGAAGCCATTGCCGAGCTTGGAGGGAGCTCAAAAATCGCACCTTGTTCTTCAAACATCAAAACCGAAATTCAATGTGAGTTGATTCCGCCCTCCTTTGATGTGTTCATATGTTGTTTTTTATGCAGTTTGTGATCTTGTGGACTTGATTAAACTCCAACATAACTATTTAGAGATTTAAGATGTCACAATGGTGTTTGGCTTTAGGAATTTCACAACACTTGTGAATGCTATAACTCTCTCTATTTTCTCTCAAATCTTTTCTCACAACAATTGTGTGAATGAATGCAAAGTGTTAACCTTAGGAAGATAGAGAAATGGTAGAGATTATATTCTCTTACACAAGCCAACTAACCTTGTCATTAAGCATCTAATGCTTTCTTGCAATGGCAACCACGAAAATGTGAATGCCATACCAAAGCATAATAAATGTTAAGCTAAAGACAATGGCTTTGTCATTAAGCATTCAATGCTTTCTTTCAATGGCAAACACATAAATGTGGAGGCCATACCAAAGCATAAAATGCATTAGCTAATGACAAAACTATTAGGTGTATCCAAGCCACCCAATAGACATAATTGCTTGGATGACATGGTAAGCCATATGGCTTTGTCTCCGATGGTAAATAAAAATCAATATATTAATAATGATTTATTTACCTTCAATCATGTTATAGTAATTATCTCATAATTATTACTAACTTGATTATCTCATAATCAAGACTTGATTATCTCATAATCAAAGAATTCTAGAAAACATTAAGTTAAACTAATTTAACATAGTTTTCATTTGTGACAATAAATATTATTAATCTTATTAATAATATATAAATAAATATAATGTGAGCATATAATTAGACAATCTAATTATATTAGGTTTGCTACAGTTAATCGAGCTAGCACGGGGACCAAATGGAACTACGGTTCCGAGCTCCAATAATTCTGAAATATTATTTAAACTCTTTAATCAAATATTACGAATTATTAACTCCACATTATTCCACTAAAAAATCGAAGTTGAACTCTCGTTACCGTAGATGGATGAAGTAAACTGAACATTTTCGGTGTCCATCGATATAGTCCTTACATATGGATATAGCCCTTCACAAATATCTCATAAATAGAGCCGGGTCATAAGTCCATTAAACCCCTCTAAATATTTTATTTCTTAAGCACCATTGATTCAATAATGAACAATTAATTCATAACAATTATGAATATAAAATACTTTCTATTCGTAATAGAAAAGTTGAGCACTCAAATTGCTCAAGTCCCGAATCAACTCTTAAAAGAGATATTCATCAGCTTCTCGTAAGAATGAGTGAATTCCATATCTATGTAAAACGTTCCCAGCTACATGCCAAACCTGTTGGACAATTATGACCCATAGCGTCACTATTTGTACAGATCATGGTGTTGTTGTACAAATTAACTATGTGACAAAGGAGATTGCTCTCTTATCATTTGTGATTAGATCACCAAGATAGTGGGAGGCAAGAATTAAATTTGCAATATTCGTTTAATTACTTGCCATACGCGCTCAATCAAACATCATTCGTCAAATATATTAAATGTTAGTTTGACTAATATTTAAAACGTTGTTTTAATTAACAGTTGGATTGTATTCAAACTATTCATTTATATTTGATTATATAATTGGATTATAATAATAAATACATTTGATTTAATTAATTATAGTTGATTAAATAGTTGGACTATAGAAATCATTATAATTAATAGTACCGAAATCATTGATTAAATAGTTGGACTATTAGAATCAAGATAAAATTAAAAGATTGACATTTAAAACATAATCCTAGGGAAAATGTATTTAAATGGTTTAATTTTCAAATTTGGAATAATTTCAGGATGGTCCTGGAAACTAATAAGTTACTTTATTTGATAAAATAACATATTAGGCCTAAGCCCGGAGTTAAGCAAATAGTAGAGCATAATCTTTGGAAGATTTATGTGATGATAGCTTTAGTGCTTAATCTGTTAAGCTTGCGAATTAGACTCATTAATTTCTTAATCAGAACTAAGGATTAGATCCTTAAAGTATGATAATGAAATTGAAGGATCTTCAAAGATCTATTCTTAGAATCTTAGAAGTACTAAATTGCAATAATAACTATTGGAGAGTTAATGACTATTCTCAATGAGATAAAGTCAAAGTTTGCAATAAAGCAAGTAGCACAAAGCGCACCTTAATTCGATATTCTAGTCAACCAAGGCTAGGCCAAAGGCTTCTGGAGTGTTGAAAAGGGCAAATGCAAAATCATTATAATCTTCTGGGAAGATAAATGACATATCCCAAAATGTCTGCCTAAATTGTGGCAAACGGGATCGCGGAAGCGTGACTGCCATTTGAACAAAGTAGACATGAAGGAATTGAAGACGAGCAAGGCTCTGACTTCAAATATGTTTGTCATAATTATGTTCATAACTAGTATTGAAATTGGATTTTAAATACTAAGTGTGATACATAAATATGTACTGATGTGCAGAAACTGCTATGAGCAGGATACTGACTTCAGTTGAGATTTAATCTGCGAATTGGAAACGGGATGAAAGTCATTGTTTTAACCGTAGATACCTAATTTTAGGAACTACCCTCGGGTATGTACCTAAATTTGGAAACTGTTATAATGTAACTAGTTTGACTAGGAACATTATCTCTATATCAGTGTTTAATCCGCTGCGGATTTACCTTTATATTCTAGAACACTAAAGTGTTTTATTATATAAAGATGATATTGAGATAAACACATTAGATGTGAATGACAGTATTTATATTTTGAATATAAATAAAATCTCAAACATATAACATGACAAACAAAATAGCTCAAACTGATTTGATAATATGAAACTTAAATGTGGCATTGTTGTCTGGGACACAATTAACCAAGACTCGTATATCCACACTTTCGAAGAGTGGGTACTATGACTGATTTGATTCTATTCAAATAAAGTCTACGAATCTAGTTTATTGGGCAAAGTGCCTAAAACACTATTTACTTGGTAAAAGTGCAAATGCCACCGATCTGTTAGCCCTAGTTCATAGTGAAGCAAGTGGGCCCATGTCTAGCTAGGCTAGAGGTGGATATGAATATTTCGTGACCTTTACAGATGTGGCATCGCGTTATGGTTATGTGTTTCTTTTGAAATACAAATCGGAAACTTTTATAGTTTCGACACGAAATAGACAAACAGATCGGCTAAATTATTAAACTGTCACGGTAAGACCGTAATGGAAAATACTTAAGCAATAAGTTTCTTAAATACTTGAAAGAGTATAGTATTCTTTCAATGATGACTCCTCCCGGAACACGTCATTTTGACGATGTGTCCGAACCGAGTAACCGAATTTTGTTAGACATGATAAGGTTAATCATGAGTCGCTCTGAGCTACCATTTCCTTCAACGGATAAGCTTTAACAGTGCAAGAACTTATTTAGAATAAGGTTCCATAAAATCTGTTTGACAGATTTCATATTAGATATGAACAGGAAAGAAGCTGGGTTTTCTCATTCCTGTAAATATATGGATGCTAGGCATATGTTTGGATGATACCAAACTAAAACCCAAATCGGATAAGTGCCAAGTTGTAGGTTATCCTAGGGATACCAAAGTATAGTACTTATACAACTCACAAGAGAACAATGTAATTGTTGCTCGCCATGCTGTTTTCCTAAGAGGAATACCGATATGCAGTGGTAAGTGGGAGGAAAGTAAAACTCGATGAAAATCAGAGTAATACTGTTCCAGGCACCGATTCCTTAATGGAACACAAATAGTTCATCAAGGATGAAAGTATACCAGTAATCTTCGAATACACAAGAACCACGTAGGTCGGTGAGAGTCAGAAAACAACCTGAGGTATGGGTTTCTGATCTCACCTCGTTAAGATGTCAATCTTATTGAGGAATATGAACTGACTATGTATGAGGAAGTGATACAAGGTATCGACTCCTTATTATGGCAAAGTGCCATGAGTCCTAAATGGATTCCATGTATACCAACTATGTTTGGATACTAGTTGATGTACCACAAGGCATTGTGCCTATTGGTACTATACAAGTCTTCTAGGAAGACATACATGGAAGGCAACATACCAACGTACTAAGCTAGGCTTGTAGCGAAAAGGTATCGTTATCAACATTGTGTCGATTACGACGAAACCTTGTACCTGTTGCCTCGGTAAATCCATTTGGATAATGCTTGCTAATGCTGCATGATTCTTTTATGAAATATGTTAGCTGAATGGCAAAATCGCTTTCCTTAAACGGAAACCTTTTGGAGGATGTTTACAACATCCTAACGGTTTTGTCGTACAAAAACTAGCAAACAAGCTTTGCAGGTTATTCGATCCATGTTTGGATTGAAGTAAGCATTAGGTTCTTGGAATTATCGTTTTGATGTAATCATAATTGTTTATGATTTAATTCAAAACGAAATGATTCTTGTTTATATAAGGAGGTTAGTGGGAGCGCACTGACAATGATGTCCTAAATAATGATTATATGTCATTTCTTGGAAATGATATTCCCATAAAACAATCGGTGAAAGCTTGGCTTTCGAGAAAACTCTCCGAGAAATTGTACATTGAAAAATGTACGCGACCTGGTGTCTCATACGCTTTGAGCATATGAATTCACAATCAAGCCAATCCATGTGATAGTCACTGGATTGATATTAAGAACATACTTTAGTTTCTTAGAGAACTAAGGATGTTGTCTTAAACTATAGAGAAATATAACTTGAAGTGGCTGGGATCACTGCTACAAGTTTCCTCACCGATAAAAACGGTACTGTACAGTTTGAATAACGGAACAGTGAGCTGAAAATCTTCCAAGCAATATAATGTTACCGAATAAACAACAAATGCGGGTTATTGCTGCAGCTGAGGCAGCAATAGAAGCCTTCTGGGTCGATACTAAATCTAATTAGATTAGATATAGTTCTTTTAGCAGCTGAGCTAGGCTACATCGCAGGCTAAAGAATTAATGGTCTCATCAACGATCCAGATACATACTTCGATATTCATCTGATTTGTTCGAATCATACATCGTGGCGATGTGATGATCGAATAAATCGCATCAGATGATAATCATGCAAATCCGCTGACGAAAGCCTTTTCTCAGCAGTTTGAACCAACCGTACATAGTTCGGGTGTCAGACACTCGAGTGACTAGCTATAGGCCAAGTGGGAGATTGTTGGACAATTATGACCCATTGCGTCACTATTTGTACAGATCATGGTGTTGTTGTACAAATTAACTATGTGACAAAAGAGATTGCTCTCTTATCATTTGTGATTAGATCACCAAGATGTATAAATGATAGGAGGTCCATATGATTAGTTCCTAGATTGAGAATGATATGAGACAGTATCAGTCCATGTAGGATTAATCATTAAATATCCCTAGTCAGAGTGTTATCGAGATTGGACATCGATAATGCGTAAAAGACTAGTATTACACTTGTGCGTGTTGTGAGGGCATAACGGCATAGTTCTCATATATTTGGGTATATGATACTCATGCAAGTGTAGTAGGAGGTTGTGTTTTACCGATGGTACGGGAAACAGCTTCGCTCTGGATAGACCCCCTCGGAATTCCATTGGTAGTATGACTATGTGTCTATGGAAGTCCGAAATCAGGGTAGGTGTATTTGGTCTGAACCTGAGACTTGCACCGCTAATACTTGCGACAATCAATATACTTTGGTTTTGGTCGTCCAGGGCTTTAACAGGTTCTATGTACGCCTCTGCTAGGTATATTGAGAATCGTAGTGTGTTGGGTGTGATGTCAAGACAGAAGTATCACTCCAGTCATATGGAGATGATGATCGCGCAGGGATACAAAACTGGTTCTCTAAAGGGTTGCAACCATCAGGATAATATGACTTGGTCATGATTATCCGATAATAAATAGACTAGTTGCTGGTGATCCGATATATGCTTCGTACGGGGCAGACACTGTACCAGCCCCAGGCCTTGCATTTGATCATCCGATACTGGATCGAAATACGCAATACTACGTATACTACGCCTGATATAGATTGCTTATTCCTGTAAGCATGTTTCTGGAGAATTGGGTAGGCATGACGCTTTGCTAGAAGCCAACCTTGTCTTGTAAATCGGTATAAACGTAGTACTAGGTACTTACGTGTTCGGATAGTCCGACGACCGGATTTACTGCCAACATATCCGGGGATCTCATGGGTCACTTCCCGAAGATTCACCGATGACGTATGACTCGCACTTTAATTAATCTGGGATTAATATGATGAGAGAGAAAATTAATCTGTGATTAATTGCGGAGATATTTTATCTGGGATAAAATATCATTTAAAGAGAGAAAAAGATTAATTTGGAATTAGCGATAAATTAATATATTTGATATATTAAACGAAATTGGATTTCGACGCGGAATTAAAATTAGATTTTAATTCGGGCGAACGAATTAATTTAGAATTAATTCGTTAGCGATGTGAATAGTGATTTCGCTAGGCATAATCATTTAATTACGTCGCAACAGAAAATTCGTTAATTTGGAATTAGCGAACCCGAGCCCGAGATTGTTTGCGAGCGTATTCGCATTTCGAATTCGAGTGCGGCACGCAAGTCAAATCAAGCGTCAAATCATTAGTCGCATCAAGCGTCAAATCATTAGTCACTTTGAGTGATGTGACAACTTGTCACTTGATTTAATTGATTGATGGTGGTAGTTGGCAAGGATTTAAGGCTTGAATTTTTGAAAATAAAAAAGTGGTATATATTTAATTAATTTTGGAAATCAATTAAGAAATACACAACTCTCTCTCTCTCAAAAATCTTCATCTCTCTCACGCCCATGGATGGGCCATTTTTCTTCTGGTTTGCCGAGAGCCAATGAGGAAAAAGGGAAGCAAAGTATGATGATTTTTGTGGCAAAAACATCAAGAGCTAGCACTCAAAGAGACATGCGAAGGTGATAGGGAAACCCACCCGTGAGCATGGGATTTCATCACAAAGCTTGGAGCTTTCTTGGAGGACCAAAGCCGAATTTGAGGACTGCATTTCAGCTCACTGCCGAGCATGACAGAGGGCAGAAAATGGATTTTTTGTTCGTCGTCGCAACGCTCAACCGATCGATGTAAGTATTCCACGACTTCTTCGATTATATTCATACGTGTTTTATGCTTTATAATCGATCCTCGGGACCATAGAAACTCCAACAAAACCATATGCCCAAAATACGTAGTTATTGGCCGGGAATGCAACCCAACCTCACCATAGTAAATCAAAGGACATAGCCTATCATGCAGGAGTTCGTAATACACTCAGGATTAAGATCGAATCCATATATGACCATCTATTAGATAAAATGAATTTCTTTGGTTAACGAATATTAAAAGAAATTCGTATTTATCTGAGTCCAGTCCTATATGATCTTATCATACAGGTGCCTCCATTCCCATTCACTACATGAACGATCCCGGATCAAGATCGTCATACAAGTATAGAATGGACCGCAGCTATAGATAAACCACAAACAAAGTACCCTCATTGTTCGCTCTCTATGGACTATTTAGATTACTAACTTTAGATTTAAATCCTCTTGTGCATCAAACATACACTAAGTCTAAAGGTACAAGAGTAATCAAGGTAAACAAGACAATTGGACAATATGCGATATAAATCAAACAACTTTGATAAAATGAATATTGCATTTATTATTATTTCAAAAATCAATTCTGTTTACAATGCATGAAGCTCTAGGACATATATCCGAACACTTTCCCCACTTTGCCTAACACAAGGTATATTCTTACATGCTCAAACTTTTTATCAAGTGTCTAGGCACGTTGTGGGACTTATGCCAGCTGCTAAAGACGATCTTTTCACCTATAAATAGCAACGTAATTCAAGAAACAGGGCAACAGAGTCGGAGCTCTCATACTTGAGCTTTCTAAGCTTCTCATCTATTCTCTGATATAAACTCTCAGAGCTTCATATTTCCTAAACATTTTCCTCCGCCTTCACGGCCACCCAAAGAAGGTTAAGCTAATAACAAACCTTACTTTCACATTTTTACTTATTCACTGCTCTTTACACACTACTGACTTGAGCGTCGGAGTGCCCCCGACACGCACCACACCGGTGGACAGTATACTACCGCTCATTCTACTTTGTTTTGCAGGATCGCTAGTGCCCCAACCTACAAATTCTCGATTGTGGACCTCGGCCGAAATCCAGCATCCACAATTTGGCACCCGCCGTGGGGCTTTAGGGATTCATAGCAAGTGAAGACCTCACATTCTACAATACTCAAAACACATTCACTCATGGCTTCAAGCAATGAACAAACACCTGATCTAGTAGCATCACAACTAGCCATACTTCATGAGAGATTGCAAGCTTTGGAAAAGGAAAACCAAACCATGCGAAATTCCAAGATAAACCTTCAAAAACAGTTGGAGTTAATCTCATCCACATCTCAACGTCATAACACCCCAGATAAACCCAACAATCATGCCACTCCATCTAATCTCTTGGGAGCATTCAATGAAGTGGCAGATGACAATCCATCAAATGACGGCCAGAGGAACCTACCAATCTCCCCAGTCGACCAAGCACAACAGGTCGCGTCCACTATGAGGAGGGAAATGATGGAGTTTAAAGAAGAAGTTATGTCCAGCCTGTCAGGAGTGAAACTACCGATAAAGAAAAGTAGAGCATAGACTATTTCTGACACATCCTTCTTGGAGACCATCACGTCTGTTGAGCTACCACGAAAGTTCAGCCCACCGGATATGAAGTTGTATGATGGATCCACTGACCCAGATGACCATGTTATCCACTACAAATACAAAATGATGTCAACTGGCCTGGCTCCTCACCAATGGGAAGCTGGAATGTGCAGAGGATTATGAGAAACTTTGGCAGGCCCCGCCAAAACCTGGTTCATCAACCTACCATACAGATCCATCGAGTCGTATCAATAATTAGCAGATAAATTTGTGGAGCACTTTGAAAGCTCTTGCAAGCTTAAAAAACTACCAGTGACCTCAATGCCATCCAGCAACAAAGAGGGGAATCATTGCGAAGCAACGTCGCTCGCTTTAATAAAGAAAGAATAACTATTCCAGATCTCCGTCAGCCAACAGCTGTGGAGGCTTTCAGAAATGAGTTACTCTCTGAGAGTGGACTCTACAAAAAGTTAACCAAATTCCGATGCTACACAATGGACTAAGCCATGGCACGAGCCCAAATTGAAATCAGGTGGGAAGAAGACAAGAGGAATTAAAGGAAAGATAATTCCTTCAACTTACAAAATGAAAGAATGCACCAAGCTCCCAAACGACATAAATAATTTGCAAATATGATGCCTCGTTATCTTTCAGATAAGAGGAATCTTCAAAGAAAAGAGCATCAACCCCTCCGTAAAGATTTTGATCGACGACCGCTACCATACAGAGCCCAGGAAAGAACTTCAGCTGACAAACCAAGGCTCCCAGACTACAATTTTTCCATTTCCCCAGGAGAATTAGTTTCGGTCCTAAAAAAGATGGGAAGTGAGGTGAGATGGCCCCCACGCAACACAGAAAATTAAAAAAGAATGACACCAGTAAATGGTACTAATTCCATCGAGACTACGGCCATACTACAGCTGAATGCGTAGTATTGAGGCTGGAGGTCCTGGAGCTGCTGAACAAAGGATTCTTGAGAGATTTACTTACGGAGAAAGGAAAAGCTACTTTAGCCCGAAGAAACGAAAAAAGATGGCCAATGAGAAGCTCCAATTCCACCTCCACCAATTGACAACACAGTGAATTTCATATCAAGAGGATCAGAAGTCAGTGGGATTTCCTACTCAGCATCCAAACGGCATGCCAGGACTGTCATGATTAATATTCCTCACTCTACAGTGTCCATGGAGAGGATGTTTACCAACCTAATCATGGAGTATCCAGACGACATCGACTCCGGTAGTATGAATCCACATCATGACGCTTTGGTGATCTCCTTACAAGTGGTAAATTTTATGATCAAACGAGTATTAGTGGACACAGGATCTTCAGCCAACATTATCTTCACTGCAGCCCTTACAGACATGGGAGCCGAACTGGAAAAAGTAAACAGGTGAACAACAATGTTAATTGGGTTCAGTGGTGAACAAAAATTTACTATGGGAGAAATAACTCTTCTAGTCTACGCATGAGGGATCAACAAGATGACTACTTTCTTAGTCTTAGACTGTCTTTCAGCCTACAATCATATCATTGGTAGACCATGGATTCACGAGATGAGGGCAATGTCATCCACTTATCACCAAGTTCTGAAGTTCCCTACAAAGTGGGGAATTCAGGAAATAAGGGGAGACAAGGCAGCTTCAAGAGGCTGCTACCAGACGACATTGAAAGCCAAAACTCATTTTGCATAGCAACTACAGAACGGACCTCATTGTTTGGAGCCGACACTACCGAACATTGAAGAACTTGATGAGGTCCAAATTCATTCTGAGCATGCAGATCACAAGACGTAAGTAGGTGCAAATCTGGATCCCAAGCTACGAGCACACTTGATTGATTTTTTGTTAAAACGACACGACCAATTCGCATGGTCATACAAGGATATGACTGGGATCGACCCTGAATTGATTACCCACCAACTCTATGTGAATCTAGACTACCCTCATGTTAGACAAAAGAAGAGAAAGTTCACCCCAGAGAGGAATCAGATTATCGATGATGAAGTTCAAAAATTACTGCAGAATGGTTCCATCAAGGAAGTCCAATTCCCAGAGTGGCTAGCCAATGTGGTGGTGGTACGAAAGAAAAATGGGAAGTGGCGAGTTTGTATTGATTTCACAGACTTAAAAAAGCTTGCTCAAATGACTCATTCCGACTACCTCACATCGATTCAATGGTTGATGCTACAGCCGGGCATGAATTGTTGAGTTTCATGGATGCATATTATGGCTACAATCAAATTCTCATGCATCCAGAAGACCAAGACAAGACTGCTTTTGTCACAAATAAAAGTATTTTTTGTTACAAGGTAATGCCCTTTGGCCTCAAAAATGCTGGAGCCATCTACCAACGAATGGTTAACAGAATTTTCTCTCAACAGATTGGGAAGACAATGGAAGTCTACATAGACGACATGCTGGTGAAGTCTTCGAAATCAGAACAACATCTAGAGCACTTGGAAGAAGCATTCAACATAATGTACATGTATGGGATGAAGTTAAACCCAACTAAATGTGCATTTGGAGTCTCTTCAAGGAAATTATTGGGATATATTGTCACTCGACGAGGAATAGAAGTGAATCCCGACCAAATCAAATCCATTCTTGATATCCCCTCTCATTCCAGCCCAAAAGACGTCATGCAACTAGCATGAAGAATTGCTGCTTTAAACAGGTTCATCTCCAAATCGACAGACAAGAGTTTTTTGTTCTTCTCAGCCATTAAAAAAAAACTTTGAATAGACTCCAGCCTGCGAAGAAGCTCTAAAAGAACTCAAGTTGTACTTGACTTATCCACCCCCATTATCAAAACCACTCGACAATGAAAAGCTTTTCCTTTACTTGGAGTTTCAGAACGAGCTGTGAGTGTAGTCTTGATCAGAGAAGAAAATGGAACACAACTCCCAGTCTACTATGTGAGCAAGGCACTACTTGATACAGAGTCACGCTACCCACATATGGAAAAATTGGTGTTGGCTTTAGTAATGGCCGCAAGGAAGCTACGACCCTATTTCCAGGGGCACCCAATCACTGTTTATTCATCATACCTCTTGAGAAGCATATTGCATAGAACATAGCTATCTGGTAGATTAAAAAAATGGGCAGTGGAGCTTGGAGAGCACGACATCACTTATCTCCCTAGAACATCCATCAAATCACAAGCCTTGGCAGATTTCGTAGCCGATTTCAGTCCCAGTCTATAGATTACCACTGATCTGGAAGTGAATTTAATCCAGTCGACACCCACCTGGAAGCTCTTAGTTGATGGATCCAGTAATAAGAAAGGTTGCGGTTTAGGAGTTGTAATTACTTCTCCAGACGGTGACATACTACAACAAGCGATCAAATGCGGTTTCAGAGTTACAAACAATGAGGCTGAATATGAGGCGTTGATAGCAGGTCTCAGTTTAGCCAAAGAACATGGGGCAAAGAAGATTGAAGTCAAGTCTGATTCTTAATTGATTGTCAACCAATTCCAAGGTTCGTATCAAGCCCGAGATCCTCAAATGGCATCATACCTAGAGAAAGTGAAAGAAATCCAATCGACGTTTGAGGAGCTTACGATAACTCAAGTCCCAAGAAGTGAAAATTCTCAAGCGGATGCATTGGCCACCCTTGGATCAACAATGCACGGAGACAAACCACAATCTATTCCAGTGGTATACCTGAACCGGGCAGCAATTTGGAAGGGAGACAAGGAAGTTGTGTCCATCACCTCAGACGACTCATGGATGACACCACTTTTGAACTATCTGCAAGAGGGGCTACTTCCGGAAGACAAAACTGAAGCAAGGAGAATTCAGAGGCAGGCCGCAAGGTTTACCTTATTCGATGAACAGTTGTTGAATAGGTCGTTCTCTGGACCCTACTTAAAGTGCCTTACTCATGAACAGGGGAAAAACTGGAACTATTACATTGACAACGACCCACTTTTTTTAGGGTCGTACAAATCGCACATCATGTGTTATTAGAACTACACGAATAGGAATGTGGAAATCATTCTGGAGGTCGTAGTCTTTCACTTCGAGCCCATTCGACAGGATACTATTGGCCTACAATGAGAAATGACTCGGCAAACTACACCAAGAAATGTGAGAAGTGCCAGAGGTTTACTCCAGTTTCACACATTCCTCATGAGAAGCTAAATCCCATCTTATCCCCATGGCCATTCATGAAATGGGGAATGGATATAGTAGGGAAACTCCCAACAGCCTCGGGACAACGAGTCTACATGCTAGCTCTAATAGATTACTATTCAAAATGGATTGAAGCATACTTTTTTGCCAAGATACGAGATAAAGAAGTTCAATCATTCGTCTGGAAGAACATCATATATCGATTCGGCATTCCCAGAGAGATTGTAACTGATAATGGTTCACAATTCATTAGCCATCATTTCCAAGACTTCTGCAGAAATTGGGAAATTAAATTAAGTTTTTCAACCCCACGCTTCCCACAAGCAAATGGACAAGCCGAGTCTTCCAACAAAACCATTTTGAACACTTTGAAGAAAAGGTTGGAAAAAGCAAAAGGATCATTGGCAGATGAACTTCCCGGAGTCTTATGATCCTACAGAACAACTATCCGTTCTTTTACGGGAGAAACTCCTTTCTCTATGGCATTTGGAACAGAAGCAGTGATACCAATTGAAGAAAGTATTCCATCTCCACGCTACCAATGGCTCAGTGATGATTCGAATCGACAACTTATGAATTTCAACCTGGATACAATTGATGAATTGAGAGATCGTGCATCCATTCGACTAGCAGCACATCGACAAAGAATGACCAGATACTTCAACAAAAATGTCAGAAGCAGACTATTCAAGGAAGGTGATTGGGTACTATGAAGAGTTTTCCAGAATACCAAAGAAGCTGGAGATGGTAAATTAGGACCAAATTGGGAAGGTCCTTACGTGATTACAAAGGTCGTTGGACATGGAGCCTACAAATTACAAACGACAGAGGGGAGACAAATTCACAACAGTTGGAATGTGATTCACCTTAAAAAATTTATCGGTAATGTATGAGTGCTTTTGTTTAAGTTTGAGGAATAAGAATAGATTACTGCTTTATGTAATAAGATTCGACAAAATAACAAAACCCGTTTAATCGCAAAATACTATTTAACCATTTCATTGTTCAAAATACAAAAAGGGAACAACATAAAGTAAAAAGTTACAAACAATTTAAGTTTCTGGAACTTCTTCCGGGATAACTTCAGCAGCAACTTTGACATCAGAAGTAGGAATTTCTTCAACATGTCCAGCAGACTCAACCTCTATTCGACCAGCTTCTTCACTCTTCTTCTCATCTTCAACTCCAGCTGCCTCCTCAGCACCAATAATTTCTCTCCCAACCTCATTGGATTCGACTTCTTCCCTCTTCCCTTCCACATCACCTTCGTTGGATGAAGAAAGCCCTGCCACTAGTCGATCATGCTCTCGAATCCACTTTTGTGGTTCCAATGTGACAATTTTTCCTTCAAGGAAATCCTTCATCAGATTACTTCTTTTCTCATCATGGACTCGAGAGCAATCCCTTCAATCTGCTCGACTAACTCTCCATTCTCATTCCTCATATTGTCGAGTGCATCTTTGTAACCTTCAATTATAGCCTCAGAAACCTCCCTTTCCACCCTAAGAGTAGCCTTCACCTCATTCAACTATTTTTCCATCTCTTTACTCTTCTTTTCAAACGTCGACTTTAATTCTCCCATCTCCTTTTTCATCGCAGTCACCGACTTCTCCATCTCCCTTTGCTTCCTCTGATTCGACTCAGCGTATTACTGCATATATAAGTTACACTCCATTACCTGAGAAAAAACCTATGTTAGACACCATTCGACAAAAATTTATAAAATACGTTTCGAGTTTATTTACTTACTTGATAAGTAAGAGCCACAACCTTCTTCATAGTTTCAACATGACCAATCTTAGATAACCTTTGTTCATCCTCCTCCAACAAAAGCTTCCTAATGAAAGGGTTAAGGCTTGACGGGTCCAATATCACAGTCGACCTTGATGGAATCTTGACAATGATATTGTCAATGTCCTCTTCAAATTCAACAGCTTTTTTTTGTTCAATTGACGACCATTTCAGTCGACTGCCCATTGATCTTAGGAGTTCCAGTCGACGCAGCTTGTTTTAGTTTATGAACCTCAACCTCAGAGGAGTTCCAGTCTGCACATAAAATTTCCTTTGGAGTTAAGGGCTTTATAAAAAATTCCTTTCCGTATAATTCTCCAATCGACCAAGTACAATAGATGACTGCCAATACGTGTTTACAAAGTGCCAAAGGGGTAGATATACCTTATGACTTGAAGATTTCTTTCCACACTAAAGTCGCCCTTAATCACTTTTCTACCAAGACGATTCTACAATCTTGTTGGTCGGCTGGAAGAGCAAGAAGAGCTTTTAGTATTAGATATAATCTGAGGGGTTCTGTCAAACAATCTGTTAGCTTCATACGACAATCGCATTCGTGAGATATTACAAATAAAAAAGTATGATACTCACTAATTAAACTCCAATACTCTGAGATACGATCTATTCCAGCCGACCCAAAAATA
The DNA here is from genome assembly GCA_019454045.1 of Zanthoxylum bungeanum. Lineage (NCBI taxonomy): Eukaryota > Viridiplantae > Streptophyta > Magnoliopsida > Sapindales > Rutaceae > Zanthoxylum > Zanthoxylum bungeanum. Next base: position 82,555 of record SKCR01022964.1, on the reverse strand, counting down.
CCCTCACCCCTAATGAAGAATTAATCTGACTGCCAGTTCCCCCTATAATTTGTTGGAAGCCCCGTGACTAAGTGTTCCTTATTTTTACGAAGATAAAGAGTATATCTCCATTTCTCAGTCAGATGCTCCTTTAAGTAGTATGTGAATACTACATCATTCACCTCAAAAAACACTCCTAATTCAAAAGCCAAACACTCAATCGACAACAAGATCCTCCAAGCGTTTGACATCAAGTGAGAAGGAGCAATCCCATAATGATCCAAAACTTCCCAAACTAACCTCAGAATAGGGACTCTGAGCGCATCAGCAAAAGGTCTTTCATAAAACCCAATCCATCCGGGGATTTTGTAATCTATTCTCTTAGTCGACAAGGGTAATTTGAATTCCATAGAATCATGGATTCTATACTTACACCTAATTTCCCTCAGTGATCTTTATGTCATACAACTAATAAGGTTCTTAGTTAGCAAGTTCGTTGGTTCACTAGTGCTAACTGTCCCACTCGACTCTCCCACAGCTGATAAAGTCCTAAGAGGAATTGCATCCAAATGAGTTTCATGCGACACTACTGTTGGACAATTATGACCCATAGTGTCACTATTTGTAAAAGACATTGTGGTTTTTGTACAAATTAACTATGTGACAATGTAAATTGCTATTTTATCATTTTGTAATTAGATTACTTGAATATATAAATGATAAAAGTCCTTATGATTAGTTCCAGATTAATAAGATATGAGACGATATCAATCCATAAAGGTTTAATCATTAAATGTCCATAGTCGTAGTATTATCAAGACTGGACATCGATAATGCGGAATAGACTAGTATTGTACTTGTGTATGCTACGGAAGCGTAACATCATAGTTCTCATATATTTAAGTATTGGATACTTATGCAAGTGTGATAGGAGGTTGTGTTTGCCGATGGTACGGAAACAACTTCGCTCTGGATAGACCCATTGGAATCCCATTGGTAGTATGACTATGTGTCTATGGGAATCCGAATCAGGGTAGGTGTATTTGGTCTTAACCTGAGACTTGCATCGCTAATACTTGCGACAATCAATACGCTTTGGTTTTGGTCGTCCGTGACTTTAACAGGTTCTGTGTACGCCTCTTCTGGGTTTATTGAGAATCGTAGTGTATTGGGTGTGATGTCAAGACGGAAGTATCACTCCGGTCATATGGAGATGATGATTGCGCAGGTAAATAACTGGTTCTCTATTATGTTGCAACTATCGGGATAATATGACAAAGTCATGATTATCCGATTATAGAGACTAGTTGCTTATGATCCGATATATGCTTCGTACGGGGCAGACACTATTCTAGCCCCAGGCTTTGCATGTGACATCAGATATTGGATCACAATACGCAATACTACGTATACTACGTATACTACGCCTGTTATAGATTATATATTCCTTAAAGAATATTTCTGGAGAATTGGGTAGGCACGACGCTTTGCTAGAAGCCAACCATGTCTCGTAAATCGGTAAGAACGTGGTACCGGGTACACACGTTTTTGGATAGTCCGACGACCGGATTTACTGCCAACATATCCAGGGATCTAATAGGTCGCTTCCCGAAGATTCACCGATGATGTATGACTCGAACATAATTAATATGTGATTAATTATAAGAGAGAGAAAATTAATATATGATTAATTACGGAAAGATTTTATCTGGGATAAAATTGAATTAATAGAGAGAGAACGATTAATTCGGAATTAATCGATAAAATAATATATTTGATATATTAAATGAAATTAGATTTCATAACGGAATTAAAATTGGATTTTAATTCGGGCAAACGAATTAATTTAGAATTAATTCGCGAGCAACTTTAATAGTAATTTTGCTAAGCATAATTATTTAATTAAATTTGATTTAATTACGTCGCAACGGAAAATTCGTTAATTCGGAATTAACGAACCCGAGCCAAATGTGTTTGCGGACCACTCGGATTTTGAATTAAAGTGGGGCCACAAGTCACATCACTAGTCATCATTTGCCTTTTTGGTGATGGAAGTTAGTGATGACTTGTTGATGACTTGTTTCTTACACAATTGTTTTAATAATGATGACTTGAGTGACATTTACCAAAACAGGATTTGGTATATGTCCATTATTTTTTGGAAAATCAAATTCAATTCATTCACTCCTCTCTCTCATTTTGGGCATGAACAAAGCCTCTCCCCCTGCTAATTCTTGGCTTGGCCGAGAGTTGCAAGAACAAAGGAAACAATTTGTTGCAAATTTTTTCAAGTGCTAGCACACATTAAATCATACAATGGTGATAGGGAAACATTCCCTAGAGTTTGGAATCTCAAACTTCAAGCTTGGAGCTCAAACATACAATCAAAGAAAGCTTGGAGCACTTCACAAAGGAGATTTTTTTTATTATTCTCTACATCCAATAGAGCATTGTATTTTCCGCTAACTTCTTTGCGTATTCACACCTATTTTATGCTTATTAGATCTTGGGATTGATCTTAGAGACCCAACAATGGTATCAGAGTATATTTAAGCATGAAATTGAATTAGGGTTCTTAATCTTGAATTTGGGTATTTTTGATTTGAGCATGATTTAATCAAATTGTTTGTTTGAGTATGCTTAGATAATGTTAACTTAGAGTTATGCATGATCAATTTTATGAAAAATTAATTGGATTAATTTCCCCAAATCTATAGGCTTGGCCGAATGTAGAAGGTACCCTAAGCTCATGGTAATTTTAATTTTTAGACCATTGGATGAGTTTAAAATGAATGGATAAATTGATTTGTGATTTAATTGGATTAAAATCAAAATTAATGAAAAAAATCCTAAATTGCCGTGAGCATTAGAGCATGTTAATGACTTGATTTTGTTTCAATAATGTTGGACATGTATTGAAAATAATAAAGCATGATTAATTATGTAAATTGGTATTTTGGAAATGTTAATTTAAATAATTAATTATGGCTATACACTTTAATTAATTAAATTGTGAAATTTGGAATATTAGAATTTAATTAATTAGGCTTAATTTGGAATTGGGCTAAAATTGTTGTATTTGGGCCTAATGGGCTTGGTTGGGCCAAGTTGGTTTAGGACAATTGGATTGGATCCAAATTGGGCCTAAACCATTCCATTAAGTCCAAATATAATAAATGGGCCTTTTAAAATTTAATTGAGCCTAATGGGCCAAAATTAATTTTGTGGCAAAAGGTAATTCCTTATTGGGCTTTGGTTGCCAACGTCCATGCCTTAAGAAATTAATTGAAAGCCCATTGGACTTTAATTAAATTGACATTAGATGTTAATTGGGCTTTGAGACCCATTAAGATTAGATTTAGAATCTAAATCGTAAAGGCACATTAAAAGTGTAATTATTTAATTTGGAATTAAATAAAGAATTAGTATTGAATACAAATTAAATTGGATTTAAAATTATAGTTCGATATAATTCAAGAATTCGTACTTTGATTACTTATTCTTAAATGAGTTGGACTCGCGCAAATCAAATCGTTGTTTGAACATTGGATGATCACTTAATTCAAAGATTAATTAATTTGATTAGATTGATTGAATAACATGCTTTGTGTGAATACATGGATGTATTGTATGAATAATGTATATCAGATGGATATTAGATGGGTGAGGGCAATTTTGGAAATTGTTGTAATAAATTTAGAATTTATTAAATTGGATATGCGTGTCCAGCCTTTATCTCCAATATTTGTAATTCTCTTCTCACCATTCCCCTCAATGTAATGAGGTTTCTTTATTGTATTATGTAATTGGGTAGAAGTTAGAATAATGCTAGCCGGGGAGAGGAAAGGGAGTGATTTGTTCTAGGAACAATTTGTGAGATATCCATCCGCATATCATTATTAATTTTATTTATCGCGCCTTATTATGCTTTTAGAATGCATGCTTAAGGGTGTATGATGAGACCTAATCAAAGATAATAAATTGGTTGCCAATTTACGCGAAAAACCTTCAACAATTATTAAACATTTTCCTTCCATTGAGTGATTCATTCTCAAGATCCAAGATGGCATTGGTTTTTTGGCCAAAGTCAAGACCTTTGTCCATCGCGGATGTGTTTGAATCATGAAGGCTTTGTTCCATATCGCATGTCTTGGCCTAGTTGTGATTTGTTGGCCAAAGTCAAAATCACTTCTTGTTCATCGACATCGATTACGAAGCTTTCCAAAGTCAATGGGTCCCGCTTAACTGAAATTATTAAGGTTGTTGAGCCAAAGCCAAGGCTTGGTTGATTCAGAGGTAAAGGTTAGGAAAATATATTGGATATATTGGCATATATATTGTATATATGTTTCGGACTTAGAGGTCCACCTACCGGATCTAGGAATTGGATGAGATCCAGTTGATCTTAGAGATCTACCTAGTTAAATATCATACAGCTTGTTGGCCAAAGTTAATGTTGTATGTTATTTAATGGGATCCTAGCCCACTAGGAAACTAGGTTTCCCGAGTACTCAACAGAGGGTTGGAGGCTCGCCGAAAAATAGTGGGAGGCTAGTATTTAATTTGCAATTTCGTTCAAATACTTGCCAAATACACGCTTTTAAATTATTTCGTCAATTATATATTTATTAGTTGGACTAATATTTTATTATTTTTCTTGTAACAGTTGGACTGTACCCAAATATCGTTAATCGAATTGTTTGACTATTGCAATTAAGATGACTGGAAAGATCTGGGTTAGAGACATTATCATGGGCGAAAATATCTTTAATGGCGCGAACTTTCCTGACTGGATATGAACCTCAGGATTGTCCTGGGGGTTGAGAGGATGCTCTATACGATAGAGAGACCTCTCGGGCCTAAGCCCGGAAATGAGCAGCCGCTTGAGCTTGAGCTTTGGAAGACTCATAGCGATGAGAACTTAACTGCTCAATCTGTCATGCTCGCTGTGATGACCCCTCAATTTCGTCGCCAAAACAAGGGATTGGATCCCTATACTATGATGGCAAAATTGAAGGACCTTCATCGATCTAACCTTAGATCGCAAATGTATGAATTGCAGAAGAAGCTCTTTCGCTCTCAAATGTCAGATGGTACATCTTTTGAACACCATGTGTCACAGATGATTGCTGACATTGAACAGCTAGGTCAGCTAGGCATAACCTTTGAGGCTGAGACTTCTATAGATTTGATCTTACAGTCTCTACCTGATAGCTGGAGCGGGTTCATCATGAACTACAATATGATGAACCAAGACTATACTCTTGGAGAGTTGATGGCAATACTGCGTGAAACAGAAAAAGAGCTATTGAAGGGCAAAAGCGCGAGGCACACTTCGCTTCAACATCTTAGTCTCCGAGGGCTTGGCCCAAGTCAACTAGAGGTGTAAAGAAGAAGAAGAAGAAGAAGAAGGGCAAGGCCAAATCGTCAAAGTCTTCTGGGAAGGCAAAGGACAAATCACAAGATGTATGCCTGCAGTGTGGCAAATGGGGTCACTGGAAGCATGACTGTCGTGAGTACAAGGCGCACATGAAGGAAATCAAAGCGGGCAAGGCACCAGCTTCAGGTATGTTTGTTATAGAAATAAACATGTCTACTTCTAGTTTTAAAAATTGGATTTTTGATTCTGGTTGTGGTACTCATATATGTAGTGATGTGCAGGATCTGCAGATTAGAAGGAGACTGGCCTCATGAGAGATTGACCTCGGGGCATATACTAAATCTTTCAGACTGTTATTATGTACCTAGTTTGACTAGGAATATTATTTTTATATCTTATTAGCCCAATGTGGGTATACTTTTGTATTTAGAAACACTGGGTGTTTTATGTATAAAAATGATATGGAGATATGCAGTGCTGATGTGAATAATGGTCTTTATATTTTGAATATAAATCAATCTCAAACATATAATGTAACAAACAAAAGGCTTAAATTAAGTAACAAATATGAAACTTATATGTCGCATTGTCGTCTAGGACACATTAACAAGACTCACATATCCACACTTTCAAAGAGTGGGTACTTGGACAGATTTGATCCAAATTCATATGACGTCTGCGAATCTTGTTTATTAGCCAAAATGCCTAAAACACCTTTTAGCGGTAAATGTGCACGTGCCACCGAACTGTTAGCCCTCGTTCATAGTGACGTATGTGGGCCCATGTCTAGCCAGGCTAGAAGTGGATATGAATACTTCGTAACCTTTACGGATGATGCATCGTGTTATGATTATGTGTATCTTATGAGACACAAGTCGGAAACCTTTGAGAAATTCAAAGAGTTTCTATAGGAAGTAGAAAAACAGACCGACAAAAGTATTAAAACATTACGGTCGGACCGTGGTGGAGAATACTTGAGTAATGAGTTTCTTGATTACTTGAAAGGGTATGGTATTCTTTCACAGTGGACTCCTTCCGGAACACCGCAATTAAATGGTATGTCCGAACGAAGAAACAAAACTTTGTTGGACATGGTAAGGTCTATGATGAGTCGCACAGAGCTACCTATTTCCTTATGGGGATATGCATTGAACACTTCAATACTTATTTTGGATAAGGTTCTGTCAAAGTCTATTCAACAGACTCCATATGAAATATGGACATGAAAGAAATCGGGTTTATCATTCATGAAGATTTGGGGTTGCTGGGGATACGTTAAACGTTTGGATGGTACCAAACTTGAACTCAAATCAGATAAATGTCTATTTGTAGGTTATCCTAGGGAAACCAAAAGATATTACTTTTACAAACCACAAGAGAACAAAGTATTTGTTATTCTACATGCAGTTTTCCTTGAGAAGGAATTCCTAAATGCAGTGGTTAGTGGGAGGAAAGTAGAACTCGATGAAAGTCGGAGTGATACTGTTCCTGGTATAGAATCTTTAATGGAACATCAACAGTTCATCAGGGATGAGACTGTACCACAATCTTCGAGTACACAAGAATCGCGTAGGTCGGAGAGAGTCAGAAAACAACCTGAGAGGTATGGGTTTCTGATCTCACCTCATATGGATATTAATCTTATTGAGGAAGATGAACCGGCTACGTATGAGGAAGCGATACAAGGTATCGACTCCAGTTTATGGCAAGATGCCATGAAGTCCGAAATGGTTTCCATGTACACCAACCAAGTTTGGACATTGGTTGATGCCCAGAATGCGTAAAGCCTATTGGTTGCAAATGGGTCTTCAAGAAGAAGACCGACATGGATGGCAACATACAAACGTACAATCGTCAATGACATTCCCACTGACATTCATTGTCCTTTACGTTGATGATGTATTGCTTATTGGCAATGACATTCCCATGCTACAATCGGTGAAAGCTTGGCTTTCATTAAAATTCTCTATGAAGGATCTGGGAGAAGCAGCCTTTATTCTGGGAATAAAGATCTACCGGGATAGATCTAGAAAGCTGATTGGACTCTCCCAGTGCACGTACATTGACAAAGTGTTGAAGAGATTCAACATGGATCAGTCCAAGAGGGGACTGTTGCCAGTGTCGCATGGCGTCACTTTATCTAAGGACATGTGTCCTAAAACTTAAGATGAAAGAGACAACATAAGTCGGATCTTGTTCGCCTCGGCAGTCGGATCGATCATGTATGCCATGATATGTACGCGACCTGATGTCTCGTATGCTTTGAGCATGTGTAGTCACTATCAGGCCGATCCAGGTGATGGTCACTGGATGGCGGTTAAGAACATCCTTAAGTATCTTAGACGAACTAAGGATCATTTCTTAATCTATGGAGATGGAGAACTTGAGGTAACTGGGTATACCGATGCAAGTTTCCAAACCGATAAAGATGACTGTAAGTCGCAATCCGGGTACATATTTTGTTTGAACAACGGAGCAGTAAGCTGGAAATCTTCCAAGCAAGAGATTGTTGCCGATTCAACAACATAAGCGGAATACATTGCTGCAGCCGAAGCAGCAAAAGAGGCAGTTTGGATCCGTAAATTCCTAATTGGATTAGGAGTAGTTCCGTTAGTAGCTGAGCCCGTTTCATTATATTGTGACAATAACGGGGCTATAGCGCAGGCTAAGGAACCGCGGTCTCATCAATGATCCAAACATGTTCTTTGACGTTTCCATCTGATTCGTGAGATCATTCATCGTGGCGATGTGAAGATCGAGAAGGTCACATCTGTTGGACAATTATGACCCATAGCGTCACTATTTGTAAAAGATATTGTGGTTTTTGTACAAATTAACTATGTGACAGTGGAAAACACATTTTATCATTGTGTTTAATTATTGAACAAATCATTTATGAGGTTCCATAGTGGCTTAGGGATTGGTGAATGATGATGGGGGCACTTTGGGAATTGGAATTTTAAAAAAAAGTTACTATTAACGTGAATAGTAAAAAAAATTGTTATTTGTTTTGAATTCCAATTCGGCCCAAACTCTTATTAGGGTTTTATAATCTCATTAAACCACTAAATTAAAATCCAATGGCTAAGATTAAATTAGCTTTTATTCCACATCGGATTCTTAATTAATTTTGTTTGTCTTTGGAGCACTATATAAACCCAAAGAATTCTTCACAAATTTTTACACCAAACCTTTCACATCTTGGGTTTATATAAGTGAGCAACTCTAAAGTTTAAGAGCAAGCCACTGATTTTGAGGATTCTTAATTCTAATTGACTAGCGGAACCTCGAGTTAAAAGTTTTGAGGTATTTGCCTAGGCAAGCTGATGAGTGGTAATTCGCCTGATCTTCTGGGGCGATGGCAATCTGATTGTATCCTGAATATCTGTCAAGAAAGCAATAGATGTCCCGCCAATCTGTCTAACATCTGGTCAATGAATGGTATGGGAAAATGGTCATTTCTCGTGGCTTTATTCAGCTTTCTGTAGTCCATGCATACTCTTCATCCAGTCACCGTTCTTGTTGGAATCAGCTCTTTCTTTTCATTCGTAACCACAGTAATTCCTCCTTTCTTCGGCACACACTGCATAGGACTTACCCAACTGCTGTCTGAGATGGGGTAAATGATGCCAGCATCCAACCATTTGATTATTTCTTTCTTTACGACTTCCTTCATTATTAGATTGAGTCTCCGTTGATGCTCCACTGTGGGTTGTACTCATCATTCATCAGAATCTTATGCAGCAAAATGATGGACTAATGCCTCGAATGTTCTGCTATAGTCCAACCAATGGCTTTCTTGTGCTCTCGTTAACACTCTCAGTAGCTTTTCTTCCTGCCTGCTCCAATGTTGGCGAAGATGAAATAATAATAGGTAATTCAAAAGAGTTTCCAAGAAATGCATACTTGAGATGACTCGGAAGTAACTTTAGCTCCAACTGTGGTGGTTCATCAATCGATGGCTTGATACGATATTTCTTTGGCAGTTCCAAGCTTTCAACTGGTGGTGTTTCTTTGAATCGGAATGGTTTGTCAAGGTAGTTGATACATTCCAGGATTTTAGCATATAGCTCGCTGTTAGTCATGTTGGTGATGCAAGCTTCAAGTGTATCTGTGGGATTTGGCTCAGTATTTTGAACAATACTATCAACAACATTCCAGGAATGGTTTGTCAAGGTAGTTGATACATTCCAGGATTTTAGCATATAGCTCGCTGTCAGTCATGTTGGTGATGCAAGCTTCAAGTGTATCTGTGGGATTTGGCTCAGTATTTTGAACGATATTATCAACAACATCAACTCTGAAGCATTCTTCTTCCTTTTCATCGCTCAGGAATTTCATGGCTTTGAAAACATTAAAGGTCACTTCTTGGTCTGCACCTTCATGGTCAGTTCTTTTTTGCACATCAATCACAATTTTCCTGTAGCCAAGAATGTCTCCCAAGAATGATAGGTATTTCTTTGTCTTCTTCCAAGTCAGGATGATGAAATCTGCTGGGAGAATTAGTTTGTCTACTTTGACCAGCACATCTTCAACAAACCCTCTTGGAAATGAGGAGTGTTCAGTCAGCAAGTTGCAATGAAACTTAGGTAGGCATTGCTTCTCCAATCTGCAGTTTCCTGGTAAATAGAAAAAGGCATCAAGTTAACACTGGCTCCTAAATCACATAAAGCCTTACGATGTAATGTTCTCCAATGGTGCATGGGACAGTGAAACTGCCAGGATCTTTCAACTTCGGGGGAAGTTTCCTCTGAATGATGGCGCTGCATTCTTCCGTTAATGCTCTGTTTCGTAGTCTCCCAATCTCCGTTTTCGTGAAAGAATGTCTTTCATGAATTTGACATAACTGGGCATTCTTCCAAGGCTTCTGCAAATGGAATGTTGATGTGAAGCTTTTTGAACACCTCCAGAATCGAGCAAACTGTTTGTCCAGTTTTTTTTTCTGAAGTCGTGAGGAAAATGTGGAGGTGGAATGATCTATTCTTTTTCCTTTGCTTCTTTTTCCTTTGATTCTTTTTCCTCCATCTGTGGAACTGCATCTTTTGGAACTTCCTCAATTGTTTCATTGATTCACCAACATCTTTGTTGATCTCAGTACACTTTTAAGGTAATGGCGTGACATTGCTCCTTCCCTCGGTTCCTTGGATTTGGTTTCTGTGTTGCTGGGAAGATTACTTGGCAGTCTGTTGTAACTCTGAGCATTAGCCAGTTCTCCGATTTGATTCTCCAGTGTTTGATGGAAGCTGATTGGCTCTGAAACATAGCATCATACTTTTTAACTGAGTCAGTACTTCTGCTATTCATGGTCATTTGTTTGCTCCTGACATTTGTTCTGTTGCTGGAATTCAGGTGGTGGATAGTCTGTGTGGAATCCAGGTGTTGGAGTTTTTTTGCCCTGAATTGTGCTCCATGAAAAATTAGGCTGATTCCTCCACCCTGTTTGTTGACCGGCGTAAACACACGATAACGCAAGCGTACGTATCGTTCAAGTCGTATAAAAAGTATCGTCCACAAGAATTAATACCTAAGTTATTAATTTTATGAGGTTAAATGATTACTAGTATCTAACAGGTTGGTGATTGATTTGAAAAGGTGACGATTTAAATTAAAACAAGTAAATAAAATTGTTCGAAAGTAGGTTTAAGAGAATTCAATATTAAACCCTATCTAGAGTTGTAATTTCTTCCAATATCATTTTAAAGATGAAGTGGTTATTTTATAGTTGGTAATATATTGATTTATTAACCTGGAACACTAAATTATGTGAAAGCCTCTGTCGATGGTCAGACACAAAACCCAGTTTAACCCAATTGAAACCTATGTCTATGTCAACCAAATTATCTGGATTTATTCAGTTTAAGTTCCAATTATGGCTACCCCCGTCCGCCAGGTATATTCTATCATGTCCGTAAGGAAATCTATTAAAGGGTTATCTATCCTCAAGGAAGATCGTCGTGGGCTATTGAGTCTTAAGGTCTTCAACTAAAATCCCTATGTCTAGTTCATTTTAAGTTTACCTAGTCAATTTTATTAGTGGCCAGTTAATAAAAAGCATTAAGTTAAGACTTAATAAATAAATCTTTATATTACCCAAACTATAATCTAACCCTTATTAACCGGTGATATTGGAATTCATCACAACCCTAGATAACTAATTTAGTTACAACACATAATTAGGGCTCGTAAAATAAAAGATATAAGTAAAATGCCGAAAGTAAAAATGCGGTAAGTAACTTAGAAATGAAAAGTAAATAAAATAAAATGAAATGCTAAGGTAAAATGAATTACTTTTACTATTTACTAATTTAGATATCTCCATAAATAATATGTAAACTTGTGATAATATTACCAACCAGCCATATAGGCGGTAACCTGATTAACTCAAATAAGTCCAACCAGCCATTTAAGGCGGGTAATATTTGTCCATAATCCAGCCATAAAGGCGGAACCAAAATTAAAATTACCAACCGACCAATCTGGCGGTATCCTTGATTAGTCAGGTTTAAACCAAATAAATGAATTACCAACCGACCAATATGGCGGTATCCTTTTTAAGTAAAAATTTAAATAGTGAATATATTATTTTTAAGCGAGATTAATCTAAATAGTAATAGTAAAAGAATTACCTTTCACATTAGCAGAGGGAAGTTAGCTCCTCATGGTTGAATAGTAAAAACTGTAAAAATAAAGAAAGTAAATTACTATTATTACATAACGTAATTAAAATTAAATTACAAAACTTAAATTAAAAGAAACTAGAGAGAAGACTCTATATTTACATCAAAGAAATGAGAGAGAATGGTACAACTAAAACTAAAATCTCGACCTCAATTTATAGGCGCGGATAGGATTCGGGCGTCGCGACGCCAAGGGTTATAGCGTCGCGACGCTGGAACAGTTAGGCGTAGCACGCTGAGGGCTCTTGACACGTGGCAATTGGATAAGAAGATAAGGCGACACGTGGCGAGGCAGCTGAGAGCTCAATTATTATGCGACGTGGCGAAAGGGAGTGTCGCCACCGTAGGATTGCGGCATGTGGCAAGGCAGATTGGTTGATGATGACATGGTGGTGAGGTGGCAAGGTGTGACTCGGTCAAGTGACTCAGGTCAACGATGAGGGACGTGATGTGGAGTGACACATGGCACACGTGGCAATGGTGATTATCGGCACCGTATGATGATGACACGTGGCACAGCGCACGTTAGCATATCGACTATGATGGTGACACGTGGCACGACGCACATTAGCAAAGTCAGACTTCTCAAATTCTGACCCGTTGACCCGACGCACATTAGCAGCTGTGGTGCATGTTAGTCGTCGCGACGCCAAGGGCTTGCGCGTCGCGACTCGCCCAAATTACCAAAATGCCATTTTTTCTAATTTTCACTGTTTTGCTCCAAATTACATCCAGAATGTCCTGAAACTTTATTTATCTACAAAATAACACAAAACACATCAAAATATTCATAAAACTCAAGAAAATATACAAAATATTAGGTTAAATGAGTGGGAAATAGTGATAAAATTACCACTCATCACAAGCACCAAAGGCATTATACTTGTGCACTCAAGGCCTTGTCTTGCCGTTGAGTTTTGGCTTTGGTGTGTGCATATTGGAGGCCACACACTTGGGTGGCTCTTTGCAACGTGGAAGAGCTTGCTGAGTTCTAGAAAAGCTTGTAGATTGGAGGGAGGACTGGAGGAGTCTACGGTTCAAGTAAGTCTTTTTCTTTCTTTATTTTATTTAGAATTCTTATGATAGTTATTAAAGCCCTTGGAGGAATATGATCAGCCTTTAAGTGGGGTAGCCGATCTCATAGGCTACTAGGGTAGATCTGTCCGCTTGGTGTTCATATGGATGCATGAGTTGCTCGTGTCCATCGAACTAAAAGCCGAAAGTTTTCATATGGAGTGTTTTCCCATATGTCTGTGAGAATTTTCATGTATCGATTATATATGACTAGTCCTTAGACTTGAGGTCTTTACAATCTTATGTATGGATCAAATAACTTTGACATTCTCCTTCCCGGTTCAAAAGTCCGGTCAAGGGTATGATTGGGTTATTTGTGTTGAAAACACATGAAGTTTGTAAAGATACAACAAAGAATCACCACTCTCTCGGATAATATTTTCTTATAAGAGTAGTATTTCAGTTCGCGGGTTGACATTTGTGATCAGTGCTTGAGATTGTGGCCACAAAGGAAGAATCATGTGAGATTATTGGTTAGCACAATTCATGACACTATCAACATCATACCTTTGACCATATGGGTAGACACTTTCCGTACCCTAGGTCAATAGGTGGGGATACAGTGAGGCGATGAACCGTATCATATGTAAATCGCATACAGAATGGGTATATATATTTTTCCTTTTCATTGGGGGCATTGGTAGGTTGCTAGATGTCAACCTTGGTCATTGAAATCAAACGACCATCTGATCGGAGGATAATTTATGTTCTATTAAATTATCACGATTCATTTCATGTCCAACTTGAGGGGAACCCAAAAGGTCACACACAACAAAGTCGAAATCAATGGTTAACAGTGCACAATACAAATATAACAGCATATATGATTGTTGTAGGAATTGTTCAAAATGGTTCAATGTATTTAATTATTGAAAAGATCATTTATGAGGTTCCATAACGGCTTAGGGATTGGTGAATGACGATGGGGGCACTTTGGGAATTGGAATTAAAAAAATTTACTATTCAAGTGAATAGTAAAAAAAATTTGTTATTTGTTTTGAATTCCAATTCGGCCGAAACTCTTATTAGTTTTTATAATCTCATTAAACCACTGAATTAAGATCCAATGACTAAGATTAAATTAGCTTTTATCCCACATCAGATTCTTAATTAATTTTGTTGTCTTTGGAGCACTATATAAACCCAAAGAATTCTTCACAAATTTTTACACCAAACTTTCATATCTTGGGTTTATATAAGTGAGAAACTCTAAAGTTTAAGAGTAAGCCACTGATTTTGAGGATCCTTAAGTCTAATTGACTAGAGGAACCTTGAGTTAAAAGTTTTAAGGTATTTGCCTAGGCTAACACCAAGGGCAAAATACATGTGCACTTAAGGCGTAGTCTTGCTGTTCAGTTTTGGCTTTGGTGTGGCTGCATCTTTGAGAGCACACACTTGGGTGGCTCTTTGGAACGTGGAAGAGCTTGCTGAGTTCGAGAAAAGCTTGTAGATTGGAGGGAGGACTGGAGGAGTCTACGGTTCAAGTAAGTCTTTTTCTTCTTTATTTTATTTAGAGTTCTTATGATAGTTAGCATGTTTAGGTTTATGTTCTTTGCATGTTTTATGAGTTTTATGCTTAGAATATATAGTAACATGCCTAGGCTTGTAGAATAATCAAAACAAATGGGTCTTGGGCAAAGGAAAAGCGGCATAATAATTTTGATTTTCCGCTGCGCACTCGTGGCCGCTTCCTAACATTTTCTCTCAACTCTATTATGTTTATTTGGTAACTTATGAACCCTTAAACCCTAAAAATGAAACAAAACAATTTATACTTCACAAAAAATGGCCCTTGGCCGAATTTGGTAGTATAATAATATCTAGATATTATTTTGTTTCAATTAAAGTTACTTTATCAACTTGAAAACTTTATCATTACAACTTTAATGAATTTCAACAAGTCAACAAAGGCACATAAAAAATATAACACTTATATTCATTTTAGGTCATGGCCGAAATTTAATAAGAAAAAGGAATTAGGATATTTTCAATTTTAACTTATTAAAACAAATATCCAAGTAGTCAAAACCATTTTGACAACCTTTTCCTTTAATGTATAAGTCAATAATATGACACTTTAATCATTTCCTAACTTTATCATTTGACAAGATATTTATATTTTAATTACTTTAATTATTTAACAATTAAATAATTAAATAAATAAAAATATCTCAAATATATGTATTATATTTACTTTAAATATCTCAAATACATATATTAATGATATATGTCAAATATCATAATTTGATAATTAATTAATGTGTATTTAATAATATCAAATATTAAACACAAATACACACTAAGTAGGAAATGACGGTTCAACACCTAATGCATGTATCTTTCGTTTACCAGTTAAACAAACAATAAATAATCACCATTATTTATAATAGTCGCCCTAGTGCTCTACGAGTATATTTCATTAATGAGACTCTCTAGATTCAGGTATATCCGTCACGAAATCCAATTTCTTGTCCATAATTTACCCACCCCTAAATTATGTTGACCACGGATAAACTCGCTAAATCATACAAGTCGAGGTCATTGCATACGTATAATCCCTCCGTCATAGGTATCCAGATTATCCCAGAGATATATATATAAATGTCAAATCACTATAGGTATAATCCCGTCGTCGTATCTATTAGCAATCTCTAAATAACATTCAGAACTTACTTCCGAAGTATACTATGGCCATAGATTTAAGAAATTGCTAATCACATTTGGACTACCTATGCTATGTACACAGAACTGACGGATCCTATCTTGATACACACAGGATATCCTGAGGATCGGTCCACACCCAACGAACAGGCGGAGGTCTGATCTAAATATATCGGTGACGTTCCTGCCATCTAAGTGTGGAGGATGTCTCATACATCCACAGTAGTATCTCAAGTCAAAGGACCACTATGCTACTCAACCCGAGAAGATTCTTATTGACGTTGGTGTACCATCCATTAAGATATTCAGTGAGTCGTTCAATGTTTATCCACTATAAATACCTACATGTCTATACGAGTCTCCCAAGACTCATGGTTCATTGGGATAAACCATCTGACCAAGTCTCGATATATGACATATACTGGTCTCAACGGATTTAACTAACCGACCCGTGTTAGTAAATCTTGACCAAGAACTTTATTTGATAATATATTTCTAGCAGCGACACTTCCCAATGTCAATTACAAACTACTTTGTAACTGCGCACTACATGTTAGTGTCCTAGACATGCCACAGGATCTCTAAGCGTGATTCGTGTGTGAATAAAATCAAAAATAAGTTACGGAGGACTTACATTGATCGGTTGAGTTCAAAATTTTTTTCTTGGATGATGGAAGCTCCAAGCCTTCTTTTAGTGTTTCTAACACTTGGGTGAGTCTCCCTATCACCTTCAGTTGACTCCTTAACGTGCTAGCATGCTTGAATTTTTGCAACAAAAATCAATGGGAGAGTGATGAAGCTCACGGTAGGGGTGGTAATTTGGGTCAGGATTCGTTTATTTTTTTCCATTCGATTCGCTTTAAAGCGAATACGGGTTTGAAAAAATGGATTCGTTTAATGAATGGGTCAATTCGATTCGATTCGTTTATTAAACGAATCGAATATAAATTTAAGCTCATTGATTCGTTTAGGATTCGTTTTATTATTTTTTTTTACTAGTTCTTGTTAATTTTCAATTAAGATTCGAGAAATTATAGCTAATTATCATAGAAAAAGTAATATTTTCGATATTTGGTGAGTTATCTTTAGTAAATAAATTAATTACATATTTCATATGTATATATTTACGAAGAATTAATGTAAATCAAGTGTGGTAAATTATTTTATTAAATAATATCATTGACTAAACGAATAAACGAATATTCGTATTCGATTTGTTTAATAAACGAATAGAATACGAATCCTGATATTAGGATTCGTTTAATAAATGAATCGAATATGAATCTGTCACATTTTGATTCAATTCATTTAGGATTCGATACAAATTCGATTCGTTGAGCCACCCCTAGCTCACGGCCTCAAGGAGGAAGAAGAGAGAAATTTTGGTTGCTGTGAATAGTGAATTATGCACTTCCAAAGTTGACCAAATTAATTTATACTTGAGTTGAGTGTTGGAATTGGTTTGTGTAAATTACAAGTTAAGCCAAGCTTTCTTTCAATAAATCAAATCCATGAACTAAGCCTAACCACTTCCATCAAATGTCCAAATTTGATGTAAGTGAAGTGGGTCGCAGCACTTTTAAATTCCGAATTTAAGTCAGCTAATCCAACACGCAACTTCGCTCAGGCACGGTTTGTTTAATTCCGAATAAACGAATTTTCCATTGCGACATAATTAAATCTAATTTAATTAAATAATAATGCCTAGCAAAATTATTACGAAAGTCGCTTACGAATTAATTCTAAATTAATTCGTTCGTTAGAATTAAAATCCAATTTAATTCTGAATTGAAATCCAATTTCAGTTAATATATCTAATATATTATTTTATCCCAATTTAAATAAATTAAATAGTAAAATCCAATTTAACTATTAAATTTTTTTTGCTGAATAATTCCTAATTAATCGCGTTTTCTCTTCTTCACGAATTTAATCCTAGATAAATTATTACCGTAATTAATCCTAGATTAATTTTCTCTCTCTCATAATTAATCCCAAATTAATTCTGTTCGAGTCAAATGTCATCGGTGAATCTTTGGGAGGCGACCCAAGAGATCCCTGGATATGTTGGCAGTAAATACGGTCATTAGACTATCCGAACAAGTGCGTACCCGGTACCACGATCCTACCGATTTACAAGACATGGTTGGCTTCTAGCAAAGCACCGTGCCTACCTAATTCTCCAGAATTTTATTTTAAGGAATATATAATCTATATCAGGCGTAGTATACATAGTATTGCGTATTACGATCCAATATCAGATATCACATACTTGGCCTGGGGCTGGAGTTGTGTCTGCCTCGTACGAAGCATATATCGGATCACCAGCAACTAGTCTCTTTATGATCGAAAAGTCATGACCTAGTCATACTTTCCCGATGGCCCGATGGCTATAGCACTATAGAGTACCAGTTCTGTATCCATGCGTGATCATCATCTCCATATGACTGAAGTGATACTTCCATCTTGACATCACACCCAATACACTACGATTATCAGTATACCCAGAAGAGGCATACACAGAACCCGTTAAAGCCCCGGACGACCAAAACCAAATTATACTAATTGTCGCAAGTATTAGCGATCCAAGTCTCAGGTTAAGACCAAATACACCTACCCTGATTCGGATTCCCATAGACACATAGTCATAGTACCAATGGGATTCCGAGGGGTCTATCTAGAGCGAAGCTATTTCCGTACCATCGGTAAACAGAACCTCCTATTACACTTGCATGAGTATCCAATACCCAAATATATGAAAACTATGATGTTACGCTTCCATAACACGCACAAGTGTAATACTAGCCCATTCCGCATTATCGATGTTCAGTCTCGATAATACTACGACTAGAGATATTTAATGATTAAACCTTTGTGGATTAATATTGTCTCATATCTTATTAATCTGATACTAATCATATGGACTTTTATCATTTATATATCCAGGTAATCCAATTACAAATGATAAAAGAGCAATTTCCTTTGTCACATAGTTAATTTTGTAAAAGAACACCATGTTCTTTACAAAATAGTGATGCTATGGGTCATAATTATCCAACTATCTCCCGCTTGGCCGATAGCCAATCATTCAAGTGTCCAACACCTGAACTATGTACGGGTCGCTCAAAATTCTGTTGAGAAATAGCTTTCCTCAGCGGATTTGCAAGGTTATCATCTGATGCTATTTATTCGATCATCACATCGCCATGATGTATGATCTCATGAATCAGATGAATCAGTTAAAGTATATACTTGGATCGTTGATGAGACCACGGTTCTTTAGCCTGTGCTGTAGCCTAGCTCAGTTGCTAACAGAACTACTCCTAATCCAATTAGGATTATATAGATCCAAAATGCTTCTTTTACTGCCTCAGCTGCAGTAATGTTCCGCTCTTTGTTGTTTAATCTACAACAATATCTTGCTTGAAAGATTTCCAGCTCACTGTTCCATTATTCAAACTAAATATGTACCCTTATTGCGACTTACAGTCTTCTTTATAGGTTTGGAAACTTGCAGCGGTGAACCCAGTTACCTCAAGTTCTCCTTTCCCCATATTCTCAGAAAGCATCCTTAGTTCATCCAAGATACTCAAGGATGTTCTTTACTCAGTCCAATGACCATTACCTGGATGGGCCTGATTGTGACTATATATGCTCAAAGCATATGAGACATCAGGTTGCGTACATATCAAAACATATGAACTCTGGGAGGGTGTCAGCAGATTTCTAGATCTATCCCAAAGAATCTTTATTCCCAGAATAAAGCCTGTTTCTCCCAGGTATACCATGGAGAATTTTTATGAAAGCCAAGTTTTCACCGATTGTACTATGGGAATGTTATTGCTAAGAAGCAATACATCATCAATGTATAAGACAATGATTGTCAGTGCGCTCCCACTAACCCTCTAATATACACAAGAATCATCTTCGTTTTGAATTAAATCATATACCATTATGATTACATCAAAACGATGGTTCCAAGAATTCAATGCTCGCTTCAATCCATAAATGGATCAATTTAACTTGCAAGCCTTGTTTGCATGTTTTGGCACGACAAAACCGTTAGGATGTTGTAAACATCCTCCAAAAGGTTTCCGTTAAGGAAAGTGATTTTGACATCCATTTGCCATATTTCATAAACAAAATATGCAGCATTAGCAAGCATTATCCGAATGGATTTAATCATGGCAACGAGTAAAAGGTTTCGTAGTAATTGACACTATGTCGTTGACAATACCCTTTCTGTACAAGCCTAACTGCATATATTTATATGTTGTCATCCATGTCTGTCTTCCTTGAAGACTATTTGCATCTAATAGGTTTAACTCCTTCTGGTGCATCAACCATGTCCAAACATGGTTCGTATATATGGAATCCATTTAGGACTTCATGGCACTTTGCCATAAAAGGAGTCGATACCTTGTATCATTTCCTCATACGTAGTCGGTCCATCTTCCTCAATAAGATTAATATCTACATGAGGTGAGATCAGAAACCCATACCTCCCAGGTTGTTTTCTAACTCTCTCCGACATACGCGGTTCTTGTGTATTCGAAGATTGTGGTACAATTTCATCCCTGATAAACTGTTCATGTTCCATAAGGGATCGGTGCCTGAATAATATCACTCAGATTTTCATCGAGTTCTACTTTCCTCCTACTTACCACTGCATTTAGGAATTCCTTTTCAAGGAAAACCGCATGGAGAGCAACAAATACATTGTTCTCTTGTGAGTTGTATAAGTATTATACTTTTTTTCCCTAGGATAACCTACAAATAGACACTTATCCGATTTGGGTTCTAGTTTGGTAACATCCAAACGTTTAACATGCCTAGCACCCCCAAATCTTCAGGAATGAGAAACCCAATTCTTTCCTGTTCATATCTAATATTAAGTCTGTCTAACAGATTTTCATGGAACTTTATTTAAAATAAGTATTGCACTGTTTAATGCGTATCCTCAGAAGGAAATTGGTAGCTCAGAGCGACTCATCATTAACCTTACCATGTCCAACTAAGTTCGGTTTCTCTGTTCGGTCACATCGCCCAACTAAGGTGTTCTAGGAGGAGTCCACTGTGAAAGAATACTATACTCTTTCTGGTAATCTTGAAACTCATATATTTAAGTATTATCCACCATGGTCAAACCGTAATATTTTAATACTTTTACCGGTCAGTTTTTCTACTTCGTATCGAAACTTTTTGAATTACTCAAAGGTTTTCGACTTGTGTTTCATAAGATACACATAACCGTAACGTGATGCCACATCCGGAAAGGTTACGAAGTATTCATATCCATCTCTAGTCTAGCTAGATATGGGCCCACTTACGTCACTATAAACGAGGGCTAACAGATCGGTGGCACTTGCACCTTTACCATTAAAAGGTGTTTTAGGCATTTTGCCTAATAAACAAGATTCGCATACATAATTTGAATTATGATCAAATTCGTCCTAGTATCCACTTTTCGAAAGTGTGGATATACGAGTCGTGTTAATGTGTCACAGACAACAATGCCATAAATAAGTCTCATCTGATTTACTCAGTTAGAGCCTTTTGTTTGTCATGTTATATGTTTGAGATTCATTTATATTCAAAATATAAAGACGGTTATTCACATCTAATGTGTATATCTCAATATCATCTTTATAGACAAAACACCCGGTGTTTTGGAATATAAAGGTATACCCCAAACGGGTTAAACTAGATACAGAGATAATGTTCTTAGTCAAACTAGGTACATTATAACATTCTCCTAATTCAAGTACATGCCCTAAGGGCAGTTCCAAAACTTAGGTTTCTACGGCCAAAACATCGACTCTTGTCCCGTTTCCGACTCGTAGGTCGATCTCATCTGAAGCCACTCTCCTGCTAATCAATAGATCCCGCACATCAGTACATATGTATGTACCACCTCCAGTATCAAAAAATCTAATTTTTAAAACCATTAGTGGACATATTTATAACAAACATACCTGAAGCCGAAGTCTTACCCCGCCTTTACTTCCTTCATGTCTGCCTTGTCCATACGGCAGTCACGCTTCCAGTGACCCCATTTGCCACAGCTTAGGCAGACATTTTGGGATATGTCCTTTGTCTTCCCAGAAGACTGTGACGATTTAGCCTTGCCTTTTTTCTTCACACCCCCAGAAGCCTTCGGCCAAGCCTTGGCCTTCTGGGATGTCGAAGTAAAATGCGCCTTGTGCTTCTTGCCTTTTAGAAGCTATGGCTCTGCCTCCTTGAGCATAGCCATTAACTCTCCAAGATTTTTCTCTTGATTCATGATGAACCCGCCCCAACATTCGGGCCAGAGACTGTAAGATCAAATCTATGGAAGTCTCGGCCTCATAGGTAATGCCCAGCTAACCTAGCTGTTCGATGTCAGCAATCATCTGCGACACTTAGTACTCGACAGATGTACCCTCTGACATACGCGAGCGTAAGAGCTTCTTTTGCAATTCATACTTCTAAGATCTAAGGATAGATATATGAAGATCCTTTAATTTCAACATCATGGTATAATGATCTCATCCTTAGTTCTGACGACGAAATTAAAGAGTCATTGCAGCAAGCATAACAGATTGAGCACTAAAGTTATCATCACGATAAGTCTTCCTAAGCTAATGTTCTACTATTTGCTCAACTCCGGGCTCAGGCCCAAGAGGTTTCTCGATCAAATAGAGTAACTTCTCAACTCCCATGACTATTCTGAGATTCATTTCCCAATCCAAAAATTAAAGCCATTAAAGACATTTTCACCCAGGATTATGTCCTTTGAAGTTAATCTTTTAGGTTATCTTGATTGCTATAGTCCAACTATCCAATCAACGATTTTAGGTACAATCTAATGTAATGATTACTATAGTCTAACTATATAATTAAATACAATTTGATTGGTTACTTTCAAATGTATTGAATACTATAGTCCAACTATGTAACCAACTACAAATGAATTAGTTTGAATACAGTCTAACTGTTCAATTAAAACAACAATTGAATATTAGTCCAACTAATATATATTTATAATTAATGACGAAAAAATAAAATGAGCGTGTATTAGTAAGTATTTAAACGAAATTGCAAATTTAATACTTACCTCCCACTATTTTCGGCGAGCCTCTAGCCCTCTGTAGAGTACTCGGGGAAACCTAGTTTCCTAGTAGGCTAGGATCCCGTTAAATAACACACAACCTTGACTTTGGCCAACAAATTGTATGAAACTTAACTAGGTAGATCTCTAAGATCAATTGGATCCCATCCAATTCCTAGATCCAGTAGGTGGACCTCCAAGTCCGAAACATATATCCAATATATCCAATATATTGCCTAACCTTTTTCCTCTTAATCAACTAAGCCTTGGCTTTGGCTCAACAAGCTTAATGAAACCAGTTAAGCGTGACCCATTGACAATAGGAAAGCTTTGTAATCGAGGTCGATGAACAAGAAGTGACCTTGACTTTGGCAAACAAATCACAACTTGCCCAAGACGTACGATATAGAACAAAGCTTTCGTGATTGAAACACATCCGCGATGGACAAAGGTCTTGACTTTGGCCAACAAACCAATGCCAATCTTGGATCTTGAGAGAAAACCACTCAATGGAAGGAAAAACGCTTAATACAAAATGAGGGTTTTTTTTCGCGATTTGGAAACCATTTTATTATCTTTAATTAGGTCTCATCATACACCCTTAAGCATGTATTCTAAAAGCATAATAAGGCGTGAATAAAATTAATGATGATATGCGGATTGATATACAACAAATTAATCCTAGAACAAATCTCTCCATTTCCTCTCTCCCGCTAGCACTATCTTACTTCTTCTACCCAATTACATAACACTAATAAGAAACCTCATTTACATTGAGGGGAATTGGTGAGAAGATAAATACAAAGAGAATAGAGATAATAGGCTGGACACGCAGGTCCAATTTAAATAAATTCTAAATTTATTACAACAATTTCCAAAATTGCCCCACCCTTCTAATATCCATCTGATATACATTATTCATACAATACATCCAAGTATTCACACAAAGCATGTTATCAATCAATCTAATCCAATTAATTAATCTTTGATTAATGACCATCCAATGTTCAAACAACGATTTGATTTGCGCGAGTCAAACTCGTTTAAGAATAAATACTCAAAGTAAGTATTCTTGAATTATATCGAACTGCAATTTTAAATCCAATTTAATTTATATTCAATACTAACTCATATTTAATTCTAAATTAAATAATCACACTCTTAATAGTGCCTTTTAGACTTGGATTCCAAATCCAATCTACTTGGGTCTCAAAGGCCCAATTAGTATCCAATACTATTCAATTAAAGTCCAATGGGCTTTCAATTAATTCTTTAGGCATGGGATTTGGCCATTATGGATCAAACCCAAGATGCCAAGGCCGAATTAGGAATAACTCTATGCCAAAAATCAATTTAGGCCCATTAGGCCCAATTAAATCATTAAAGGCCCAATGTCATACTTTGGACTTTATGGAAATGGTTTTAGGCCCAATTGGATCCAACCCAATTGACCAAAACCAAACTTGGCCCAACCAAGCCCATTATGTTGGGTCTCTAAGATCAATCCTAAGATCATTTAAGCATAAGATATGTGTGAATACGCAAAGAAGTAGCGTAAATACTTACATTGAATGGATTGGATGTAGGTGGTAAGTTTAAAACTTTTGCTCCTTGTGTAGTGCTCCAAGCTCCTCTCTTTGATTGTATGGTAAGCTCAAAGCTTGATGAATGAATTCCAAACTCTTGGGAATGGTTTCCCTATCACATTGGATGACTCTTTAAGTGCTAGCTTATGATGAATTTTGTAACAAAACTCTTCTTTTTCTTCTTTTAAGTTCACGGCAAAGTGAACAAATTTTGAGAGTTGGAGAGTGGCTTTTCACGCCAATAAGAGAGAGAAGAAGATGAATGAAAAAGTGTGATGTTTAATTGATTTTCCAAAAAACAAAAACAAGATTTGGTAAAAAGTCTTTCACCTTTTCAAAGTTTTGTAACAAACATGTCACCAACCACTACCAACTTCTATCAACATAAAGTTAGATAAAGTTGACTAGGTGATGTGACTTGTGGGCCCCACTTTGATTCAAAATCCGAGTGGGCCCGCAAACACGTTCCGGGCTCGGGTTCGTTAATTTTAAATTAACAAATTTTTCGTTGCGACTTAATTAAATCAAATTTAATTAAATAATTATGCCTAGTAAAATTACTATTAAAGTCGCTCGCGAATTAATTCTAAATTAATTCATTCAACCGAATTAAAATACAATTTTAATTCCGTTATGAAATCTAATTTCATTTAATATATCGAATATATTATTTAATCGATTAATTCTAAATTAATCGTTCTCTCTCTTCTTGTTGAATTTTATCCCAGATAAATTCCTGTCGTAATTAATCCTAGATTAATTTTCTCTCTCTTCAAATTAATCCCAGATTAATTATGTCCGAGTCAAACTTCATCGGTGAATCTTCGGGAAGCGACCCATGTGATCCCTGGATATGTTGGCAGTAAATCTGGTCATCGGACTATCCGAATACCCAAATATATGAGAACTATATCGTTACGCTTCCATAACATGCACAAGTGTAATACTAGTCTATTCCGCATTATCGATGTCCAATCTCGATAATACTACGACTAGGGATATTTAATGATTAAACCTTAGTGGATTAATATTGTCTCATATCTTATTAATCCGGTACTAATCATATGGACTCTTATCATTTATATATCTTGGTAATCTAATTACAAGTGATAAAAGAGTAATTTCCTTTGTCACATAGTTTCTTTGTACAACAACACCATGTTCTGTACAAATAGTGATGATATGGGTCATAATTATCCAACAATCTCCCACTTGGCCTATAGCCAATCACTTAAGTGTCTTACATCTGAACTATGTACGGGTCGCTCAAACGTCTGCTGAGAAACAGCTTTCGTCAGCGGATTTGCAATATTATCATCTGATGCGTTTTATTCAATTATCACATCGCCATGATGTATGATCGAACGAATCAGATTAATTAGTCGAAGTACATACTTGGATCGTTGATGAGACCGTAATTCTTTAGCCTGTGCTGTAGCCTAGCTCAGCTGCTAACAGAACTACTCCTAATCTAATTAGGAATTTTTATAGATCCAAAATGCTTCTTTTGCTGCCTCAGCTGCAGCAATGTTCCGCTTTTGTTATTTATTCGGCAATAGTATCTTGCTTGGAAGATTTCCAGCTCACTGTTTCGTTATTCAAACTAAATATGTACCCTTATTGCGACTTAAAGTCATCTTTGTCGGTTTGGAAACTTGCAGCGGTCAACCTAGTCACCTCAAGTTCTCTTTTTTCCCCATATGATCAAAAAGCATCCTTATTTCGTCCAAGATACTCAAGGATGTTCTTTGTATCAATCCAGTGACCATCACCTGGATTGGCCTTATAGCGTCTACATATGCTCAAAACATATGAGACATCAGGTCACATACATTTCAAAAACGTACGAGCTCTGGGAGGTTGTCAGCAACTTTCTAGATATATCCTAGTAGATCTTTATTCCTAGAATAAAGCCTGCTTCTCCCAGGTATTCCATGGAGAATTTAATGAAAGCCAAGCTTTCACCGATTATATTATGGGAATGTTATTGCTAAGAAGCAATACATTACCAACTTATAGGACATTCACTATCAGTGCGCTCTCATTAATCTTTTTATATATACATAAGAATCATCATCATTTTGAATTAAATCATATACCATTATGATTACATCAAAACACTGGTTCCAAGAACGCAATGCTTGCTTCAATCCATAAATGGATCGATTTATCTTGCAAACCTTGTTTGTATGTTTTGGTACGACAAAATTGTCAGGATGTTGTAAACATCCTCCAAAAGGTTTCCGTTAAGGAAAGCGGTTTTGACGTCCATATGCCATATTTCATAAATGAAATATGCAACATTAGCAAGCATTATCCAAATGGATTTAATCATGGAAATAGATAAAAGGTTTCGTCGTAGTCGACACTATGTCGTGGTGATACCATTTCTGTGCAAGCCTAGCTATGTACATTTGTATGTTGCCATCCATGTATGTCTTCCTTGAAGACGCATATAGTACCAATAGGCACAATGCCTTCTGGTACATCAACCAGTGTCCAAACTTAGTTGGTATACATGGAATCCATTTCGGACTTCATGGTCATTTGCCATAAAATGAGTCGATACCTTGTATCACTTCCTTATACGTAGTCGGTCCATCTTCCTCGATAAGATTGACATCTACATGAGGTGAGATCAGAGACCCATACCTCCCAGGTTGTTTTCTGACTCTCTTCGACCTACATGGTTCTTGTGTATTCTAAGATTATTGGTATAGTTTCATCCCTGATGAACTGTTGGTGTTCCGTGAGGACTCGATGCCTGGAACAGTATTACTCCGATTTTCATCGAGTTTTACTTCTCTCCCACTTACCACTGCATTTAGGAATTCCTCTTAGGAAAACCGCATGGAGAGCAACAATTACATTGTTCTCTTGTGAGTTGTATAAGTATTATACTTTGGTTTCCCTAGGACAACCTACAAATAGGCACTTATCCGATTTGGGTTCTAGTTTGGTATCATCCAAACATTTAGTGTATGCTCAGCATTCCCAAATCTTCAGGAATGAGAAACCCGGTTTCTTTCCTATTCATATCTAATATGAAATCTGTCTAACAGATTTACATGGAACCTTATTCAAAATAAGTAATGCACTATTTTATGCAAATCATGTGAAGGAAATTGGTAGCTCAGAGCGACTCATAATTAACCTTACCATATCCAACAAAGTTTGGTTTCTCTGTTCGGACACACCGTCAAATTGAGGTGTCCCGGGAGGAGTCCACTGTGAAAGAATATTATACTATTTCAAGTAAAATTGAAACTCATATGTTTAAGTATTTTACACTATGGTCCGACCATAATATTTTTAATACTTTTATCGGTCTGTTTTCTTACTTCGTGTCGAAACTCTTTGAATTACTCAAAAGTTCATTACTTGTGTTTCATAAGATACACATAACTGTAACACGATGCCATATCCGTAAAGGTTACAAAGTATTCATATTCATCTCTAGCCTATCTAGACATGGGCCCACTTACGTCACAATGAACGAGGGCTAACAGATCGGTGGCACTTGCAATTTTACCTAGTAAAAGGTGTTCTAGGTACTTTGCCTAATAAACTAGATTCGTAGACATCATTTGAATTAGAATCAAATACGTCCTAGTATCCACTCTTCGAAAGTGTGGATATACGAGTCTTGTTAATGTGTCCCAGACAACAATGTCACTTTTAAGTCTCAACAGATTTATAAAGTTTGAGCTTTTGTTTGTCATATTATATGTTTGAGATTCATTTATATTCTAAATATAAATACTGTTATTCACATCTAATGTGTATATCTCAATATCATCTTTATAAACAAAACATCTAGTGTTCTGGAAATAAAGGTATACTCGCAACGGGTTAAACTAGATACAGAGATAATGTTCCTAGTTAAACTAGATACATTATAACAGTCTCCCAATTTAAGTATATGCCCAAAGAGCAGTTCCAAAACTTATGTTCCCACATCCAAAACAGCGACTCTCATCCCGTTTCCAACTCATAGGTCGATCTAAACTGAAGCCAGTCTCCTGCTAATCAACAGATCCTGCACATCAGTACATATGTTTATGTACCACTTCCAGTATCTAAAATCCAATTTTAAAACCAGCAGTGGACATGTTATAACAAACATACCTAAAGTCGGAGCCTTGCCCGTCTTCACTTCCTTCATGTCAGCCTTTGTCCATACGGCAGTTACGGTTCCAGTGACCCCGTTTGCCACAGTTTAGGTAGACATATTGGGATATGTCATTTGTCTTCCCAGAAGACTGTGACGATTTTGCCTTTGCCTATTTTCACATCCCTATAAGTCTTCGGCCAAGCCTAGACCTTCTGGGATGTAGAAGTAAGATGCGTCTTGCGCTTCTTGCCCTTTTGAAATCTCTGGCTGTGTCTCCTTGAGCATAGCCATTAACTCTCCAAGAGTTATCTTTTGCAATCAGTACTTCTAAGATCTAAGAATAGATCTATGAAGATCCTTTAATTTTAATATCATACTATAAGGATCTAATCCTTAGTTCTGACGAAGAAATTAAGGATTCTTTATGGCAAGTATAACAGATTGAGCACTAAAGTTATCATCACCATGAGTCTTCCAAAGCTCATGCTCTACTATTTGCTCAACTCCGGGCTCAAGCCTGAAAATATTTCTCTATCAAATAGAATAACTTCTCAGTTCCAAGGACTATCCTGAGGTTCTATTCCCAATATGAAAATTAAAGCCGTAAAAGACATTTATCACCTAGGATTATGTCATTTGACGCTAATCTTCAATTCATCTTGATTGCTATAGTCCAACTATCCAATCAACGATTTCAGGTACAATCTAATTTAATGATTACTATAGTCTAACTATATAATTAACTTCAATTTTATTGGTTAAATTCAAATATATTTGATTACTATAATCCAATTATATAATCAACTATAAATGAAGTAGTTTGAATACAGTCCAACTGTTTAATTAAAACAACAATTGAATATTAGTCCAACTAATATATATATAAATAATTAATGACGAAAAATGAAATGAGCGCGTATTGGCAAGTATCTAAACGAAATTGCAAATTTAATGCTTGCCTCCCACTATTTTTCGGCGAGCCTGTAACCCTCTGTGGAGTACTCGGGAAACTTAGTTTCTTAGTGGGCTAGGATCCCGTTATATAACGCACAACCTTGACTTTGGCCAACAAGTTGTATGAAACTTAACTAGGTAGATCTCTAAGATCAATTGGATCTCATCCAATTCCTAGATCCAGTAGGTGGACCTCCAAGTCCGAAACATATATCCAATATATCTGATATATTGCCTAACCTTTTCCTCTGAATCAACTAAGCCTTGGCTTTGGCTCAACAAGCTTAATGAAACCAGTTAAGTGTAAACCATTGACAGTGGGAAAGCTTCGTAATCGAGGCCGATGAACAAGAAGTGACCTTGACTTTGGCCAACAAATCACAACTTGCCCAAGGCGTACGATATGGAACAAAGCTTTCATGATTCAAACACATCCCCGATTGACAAAGGTCTTGACTTTGGCCAACAAACCAATGCCAATCTTGGATCTTGAGAGAGAATCACTCAATGGAAGGAAAACCGCTTAATATAAAATGAGGGTTTTTCGCGTAATTGGCAACCAATTAATTATCTTTGAATAGGTCTCATCATACACCCTTGAACATGCATTCTAAAAGCATAATAAGGCGCGATAAATAAATTAATAATGATATGCGGATGGATATCTCACAAATTGTTCCTAGAACAAATCACTCCATTTCCTCTCCCCGGCTAGCATTATTCTAACTTCTACCTACTTACATAATACAATAAAGAAACCTCATTACATTGAGGGGAATTGGTGATAAGAGAATTACAAAGAGTTAAGAGATAAAGGCTGGACACGCAGGTCCAATTTAATAAATTCTAAATTTATTACAATAATATCCAAAATTTCTCTCACCCATCTAATATCCATCTGATATACATTATTCATACAATACATCCATGTATTCACACAAAGCATGTTATTCGATCAATCTAATCCAATTAATTAATCTTTGAATTAAGTGATCATCCAATATTCAAATAACGATTTGATTTGCGCGAGTCCAACTCGTTTGAGAATAAGTACTCAAAGTGCGTATTCTCTAATTATATTGAACTACAATTTTAAATCCAATTTAATTTGTATTCAATACTAATTCTTTATTTAATTCCAAATTAAATAATTACACTTTTAATGTGCCTTTACGATTTAGATTCTAAATCTAATCTTAATGGGTCTCAAAGCCCAATTAAAGTCCAATGGGCTTTCAATTAATTTCTTAAGGCATGGACTTTGGCAACCAAAGCCCAATAAGGAATCACCATTTGCCATAAAATTAATTTTGGCCCATTAGGCACAATTAATTATTTAAAGGCCCATTTATTATATTTTGGACTTAATGGTATGGTTTTAGGTCCAATATGGATCCAATCCAATTGTCCTAAACCAACTTGGCCCAACCAAGCCCATAAGCCCAAATATAACAATTTTAGCCCAATTCCAAATTAAGCCTAATTAATTAAATTCTAATATTCCAAATATCACAATTTATTTAATTCAAGTGTATAGCTATAATTAATTATTTAATTTAACATTTCCAAAATACCAATTTACATAATTAATCATGCTTTATTATTTTCAATACATGTCCAACATTATTGAAGAAAAATCAACTCTAACATGCTTCTTGATGCTCACGGCAATATGGATATTTTTTTCATTAATTTTGATTTCAATCCAATTAAATCACAAATCAATATATCCAAAAATTTTAAACACATCCAATGGTCTAAAAATCAAAATCACCATGAGTTTAGGGTTCACCACATTTTCGGCCATTGTAAACAAATTTGGGAAAATTAATCCAATCAATTTTTCATAAAATTAATCTTGCATAACTCCTAGTTATCATAATCTAAGCATACTCAAACACTCAATTTGATAAAATCATGCTCCAAGCAAAATTACCCAAATTCAAGATTATGAACCTTAATTCAATTTCATGCTTAAATAGGCTCTGATACCATTGTTGGGTCTCTAAGATCAATCCCAAGATCATTTAAGCATAAGATATGTATGAATACGCAAGGAAGTAGCGGAAATACTTACATTGAACGGATTGGATGTAGGTGGTAAGTTCAAAACTTTTGCTCCTTGTGTAATGCTCCAAGTTCCTCTCCTTGATTGTATGGTAACCGCCAAGCTTGATGAATGAATTCCAAACTCTTGGGAATGGTTTCCCTATCACCTTGGATGACTCTTTAAGTGCTAGCTTAGGATGAATTTTGCAACAAAACTCTTTCTTTTATTCTTTGAAGTTCACGACAAAGTGAACAAATTTTGAGAGTTGGAGAGTGGTTTTTCACGCCAATGAGAGAGAGAAGAAGATGAATGAAAAAGTGTGATGTGTAATTGATTTTCCAAAAAACAAAAACATATACCAAAAACAAGATTTGGTAAAAAGTCTTTCACCTTTTCAAAGTTGTGTAAAAAACAAGTCACCAACCACTACCAACTTCTATCAACATAAGATTAGATAAAGTTGACTAGGTGATGTGACTTGTGGGCCCCACTTTAATTCAAAATCCGAGTGGGCTCGCAAACACGTTCCGGGCTCGGATTCGTTAATTCTGAATTAACAAATTTTCCGTTGCGACTTAATTAAATCAAATTTAATTAAATAATTATGCATAATAAAATTACTATTAAAGTCGCTCGCGAATTAATTCTAAATTAATTCGTTCGCCCGAATTAAAATCCAATTTTAATTCCGTTATGAAATCTAATTTCATTTAATATATCGAATATATTATTTAATCGATTAATTCCAAATTAATCGTTCTCTCTCTTCTAGTTTAATTTTATCTTAGATAAATTTCTGCCGTAATTAATCCTAGATTAATTTTCTCTCTCTTCTAATTAATCCCAGATTAATTATGTTCGAGTCAAATGTCATCGGTGAATCTTCGGGAAGCGACCCATGAGATCCCTGGATATGTTGGCAGTAAATCTGGTCATCAGACTATCCGAATTCGTGCGAACCCAGTACCACGTTCTTATCGATTTACAAGACATGGTTGGCTTCTAGCAAAGCGTCGTGCCTACCCAATTCTCCAAAAATATTCTTTTAAGGAATATGTAGTCTTTGTCAGGCGTAGTATATGTAGTATTGCGTATTACGATCCAGTATCGATATCTCATGCTAGGCCTAGGGTTGGAATTGTGTCTGCCCCGTACGAAGCATATATCGGATCTCTATTAACTAGTCTCTATAATCGGATAATCATGACCTAGTCATATTATCCCGATGACTGCAGTACTTAAGATTACTAGTTCCGTATCCTACGTGATCATCATCTCCATATGACTGAAGTGATACTTCCATCTTGACATCACACCCAATACACTACGAATCTCAGTATACCCAGAAGAGGCGTACACAGAACCTGTTAAAGCACCGGACGACCAAAACCAAAGCATAATGATTGTCGCAAGTATTGGCGGTGCAAGTCTCACGTTAAGACCAAATACACCTACCCTGATCCAGATTCCCATAGACACATAGTCATACTACCAATGGGATTCCGAGGGGTCTATCCAGAGCGAAGCTGTTTCCGTACCATCGGTAAACATAACCTCCTATTACACTTGCATGATTATCCAATACCCAAATATATGAGAAATATGTCGTTACGCTTCCATAACATGCACAAGTGTAATACTAGTCTATTCCGCATTATCGATGTCTAGTCTCGATAATACTACGACTATGGATATTTAATGATTAAACCTTAGTGGATTAATATTGTCTCATATCTTATTAATCCGGTACTAATCATATGGACTTTTATCATTTATATATCTTGGTAATCTAATTAGAAATGATAAAAGAGCAATTTCCTTTGTCACATAGTTTATTTGTACAACAACACCATGTTCTGTACAAATAGTGATGCTATGGATCATAATTGTCCAACACATTAAGCCAAATTACAACAAATTAAATTAATACATCATTCCAAATTACATATTAATTCAATTAAAGTGCAATCACCATAATTAATTAATTAACCTAATATTTCCAAAACATCAGTTTAATCTAATTAATCATGCATAATACTCAAATTCATGTCCAACATAAAATGGGGCAAAATCAATCCTCCAACAACATGCATAGCTCACGACAAAGGCAATAAAAAATCATTCAATTTGATTTCAATCCAATTTAAATCAACATTTAATATTTCTATCATGCCATTTAACACATCCAAATGTCAAATTTCCAAAATTCCACCATGAGTTCATCTAGGGTAATTTTCGGCCATGGTATAGATTTTAGGGAAAATTAATCTAATCAATTTTACACAAAATCAATGATGCAAAAATCTAATTAAACATCATATAAACATAACCCAACCATGAATTTAGGCAAATCAAGCTCCAAGCCAAAAATCCCAAATTAAAGTCTAAGAACCCTAAATCCAAATCAAGCTTAGATCTCGCTCTGATACCATTGTTAGTGTCCTAAACATGCCACGGGATCTCTAAGCGTGATTCGTGTGTGAATAAAATCAAAAATAAGTTACGGAGGACTTATATTGATCGGTTGAGTTCAAAACGTTTTCTTGGATGATGGAAGCTCCAAGCCTTCTTTTAGTGTTTCCAACACTTGGGTGAGTCTCCCTATCACCTTCAGTTGACTCCTTAATGTGCTAGCATGCTTGAATTTTTGCAACAAAAATCCATGGAGAGTGATGAAGCCCACGGCCTGAAAGAGGAAGAAGAGAGAAATTTTGGTTGCTGTGAATAGTGAATTCTGCACTTCCAAAGTTGACCAAATTAATTTATACTTGAGTTGAGTGTTGGAATTGGTTTGTGTAAATTACAAGTAAAGCCAAGCTTTCTTTCAATAAATCAAATCCATGAAATAAGCCTAACCACTTCCATCAAATGTCCAAATTTGATGTAAGTGAAATGGGTCCCACCACTTTTAAATTCTGAATTTAAGTCGGCTAATCCAACATACAACTTCGCCCGGGCCCGGGTTCGTTTAATTCTGAATAAACGAATTTGCCGTTGCGACATAATTAAATCTAATTTAATTAAATAATAATGCCTAGCAAAATTATTACGAAAGTCGCTTACGAATTAATTCTAAATTAATTCGTTCGTTAGAATTAAAATTCAATTTAATTCCGAATTGAAATCCAATTTCAGTTAATATATCTAATATATTATTATACCCCAATTTAAATAAATTGAATAGTAAAATCCAATTTAACTATTAAATTTATTTTTCTGATTAGTTCCTAATTAATCGCGTTCTCTCTTCTTCACGAATTTAATCCCAGATAAATTCTTACCTTAATTAATCCTAGATTAATTTTCTATCTCTCATAATTAATCCCAGATTAATTCTATTCGAGTCAAATGTCATCGGTGAATCTTTTGGAGGCGACCCAAGAGATCGCTGGATATGTTGGCAGTAAATACGATCATCGGACTATCCGAACACGTGCGTACCCGGTACCACGTTCCTACCGATTTACAAGACATTGTTGGCTTCTAACAAAGCACCGTGATATATAATCTATATCAGGCGTACTATACATAGTATTGCGTATTATGATCCAGTATCATATATCACATACTTGGCCTGGGGTTGGAGTTGTGTCTGCCCCGTACAAAGCATATATCGGATCACCAGCAACTAGTCTATTTATGATTGGAAAGTCATGACCTAGTCATACTTTCCCGATGGATATAGCACTATAGAGTACCAGTTATGTATCCATGCGTGATCATCATCTCCATATGACTGAAGTGATACTTTCATCTTGACATCACACCCAATACACTACGATTCTCAGTATACCCAGAAGAGGCGTACACAGAACCTGTTAAAGCCCCGGACGACCAAAACCAAAGTATACAGATTGTCGCAAGTATTAGCGATGCGTGTCTCAAGTTAAGACCATATACACCTACCCTGATTCAGATTCCCATAGACAGATAGTTATAGTACCAATGGGATTCCGAGGGGTCTATCCAGAGCGAAGCTGTTTCCGTACCATCGGTAAACAGAACCTCCTATTACACTTGCATGAGTATCAAATTCCCAAATATATGAGAACTATGCCATTACGCTTCCATAACACGCACAAATGTAATACTAGCCTATTCCGCATTATCGATGTCCAGTCTCGATAATACTACGACTAGTGATATTTAATGATTAAACCTTTATGGATTAATAATGTCTCATATCTTATTAATTCGGTACTAATCATATGGACTTTTTGTTAGGGTTGGTGCTCAGAGCGCCAATCCTGATCGTATTTATGTCCGATTCATGAATACGAGCAATACATTTTTCCTTGATATTACTAATTTAAATGGTAGCACCTCTTATCTTTTATATACATATTCGATCTAATTTTGATTAAATTGATTAGATTGAAACTAAATCTGATTTAGTGATATGTATATATATTGGACAAAGACCCCAGGATTTGCAATGTAGTGCGCAGTTACAACATAGCTTATAATTGACATTGGGAAGTGTCACTATAAGTTGTATATCCTTAAATTAAGTTCCTGGTCAAGATTTACTAACACGGGTCGGTTAGTAAAATCCGTTGAGACCAGTACATGTCGTATATCAGACTTGGTCCGATGGTTTATCCCAATGAACCATGAGTCTTGGGAGACTCGTATAGACGTGTAGGTATTTATTTGATAAACACTGAACGACTCACCGAAGATTTCCTAATAGATTGTACACCAACGTCAATAGGAATCTTCTCGGGTTGAGTAACATAATGATTCTTTGACTTGAGATACCACTATGGATATATGAGTTATCCCCCACACTTATATGACAGTCACGTCATCGATCTATTTAGATCAGACCTCCGCTTGTTCGTTGGGTGTGGACTCAAGCTCATGATATCATGTGTGTATCAATAACGGATCCGTCAGTTCTATGTATAAAGCATAGATAGTCCATATGGGATTAGCAATATGTTAAATCTATGGCCATAGTACACTTCGGAAATGAGTTCCAAATGTTATTTAGAGATTGCTAATAGATACGTCGACGGTATTATTCATATAGAAATTTGACGTTTATATCTATATCGCTGGGATAATCCGGATACCTGTGACAGAAGGATTATACGTATGCAATGACCTCGACCTGTATGATTCATCGAGTTGATCCGTGGTCGTCATAATTTACGGGTGGGTGAATTATGCACACGAAATTGGATTTCGTGACGGATATGTTTGAATCTAGAGAGTCTCGCTAATGAAATATACTCATAGAGCACTAGGGCAACTGTTATGAATAATACTGATTATTTATAACTCGTTTAATGGTTAAACGAAAAATACATGCAATCGGGACCTAACGGTCATTTCCGAATTAATGTGTATTTGTATTTAATACTTGATTTTTTTTAAATACACATTAATTAAATATCAATTTGTGATATTTGGCATATATCATTAATATATGTATTTGAGATATTTAATGTAAATATAATACATATATTTGAGATATTTATATTTAATTATTTAATTATTTAATTGTTAAATAATTAAATTAATTAATAAAATAAATATCTTTATAATGATTTTTTGCTTTTTAATGGCTTAATACCATTGGTCCATTTGGTGTTTACTTTATAAAAGATAAAGGTTATCTTTATTAAAGTGAAACTTGTGCCAATTAAATTAAAACAAAAATTAAATAAAAGTTATTTATTTGTTTTGTTGATGATTCGTAAATAATGAACCAAAATTGGAATACAAATGGTTGTGGTTCCTTTGTTTTTCCAGAGAGCAACAACACAAGCTAAACAAAAATTACAAAAATGAGTTGAGAGTATTGGTTTGAAAAAGAAAGGGAAATCAAAGCAAAAATGAGAATTTTGTAAGTAATTTCACTTCTTTTTCTACATGAAAAATATTTCAATATTTCTTAACTTCAATTGTGTTGTTAAGATCATGCCTCTACTCTTTTAGTTTGTAATTAAATTTGTTGGATGCTTGTTGGATGTGTTCATGCATGTATAATTAATTTATTTGCTTATTAATGTAATTAAGCTTAATAAATTAATTAGAAAATTAAAGTTGCCATTCTAGAGTTAATTAGCCATTCATAATTAGCCTATAATTGTTCTTGATTAATTTCATGTTGGTGAGATTAAATTGGTGTGGTAATTTGAAGATTAAAGTATTGAATTTTATCAATTTAATGTAAATTGCCATATTTTATTAATTTGTGAAATTAGGGTTCTTAACCCACTCAAATTTTGGGTCTTTTCATAAATATGTTATAATTTGATGTATATTTGATGTATGTCAAATTTGGGATTGATTGGATTTGATCTTGATGTGTTTTGAACAAATTGGGCCAAATTACAATTAATAGAAAATCTGGGCTGTTTTCGTAATTCTGGAAACTTACTGGGCAGTTTCGAATTTCTGGAAAAGTTTAAGGATTATGTTGCAAATTGTATAAATTATTTTGGGATTGATTTGGAATCAATTAAATATGTATTTGAATATTTAAGGACCAAAATGATTAATTTGCAAAGTATTGGGGTCTCAAAGCAATTAATGATAAATCTGATTTTTCAGATAAAAATTCAATTTTTATTTATTGAGTAATTATAATAAATTAGTTTATTTTAATTGCCCAAGAAAAATATTTATCGGAAATTGTTTCGGAGTGAAAATATGCGAAAACGGCGAAAAACGGCGTTACCGGGTAATAGCTGCCTAAACAGTGAATTGGGCACTGTTCGGGCAGCCTAAGAACTGTCCAAATATTTTGGGGGCTGACCTGGGCAGTCCCCATGAGCATTGGTCGGTCGGTTCGGCCAGAAACGTGTTTTATGCTATTTTACGGAAAAACATTTTCGCAAAAGTTTCGTTATGTTTCTATATTATTTATGTCATTATATGATATCGAATAAATACGATTAGGTGAAATATGAATGAATTATTAATATTGGATGTTAAATAATTTATTCGTAAGTTAAAAATTTTAAACTACGATTTCGCCCGAACAGCGCTCCTTCCGCTGCGCCTCCCTGATTTGACCCCAATAAAATGGTATCAGAGCGAGTCTGATCCTGGACACCCAATATAATTAGCCCTTTAAAATTCAATGTTTAGTTTAATCATTACTTAATACATGCATGTGTTTATTTAATTTGATTAAATAAAGTAAAAGCATCTTTTGTTTGAAAATCCTCGATTTCAATAAGGTTTTAAGAAAGTGACTAGTATTAGGAATACTTGTTTCTTCGTCCGCCTTGTCAATACAGATGTAAATATTTTCATGATTTTATGGTTGTAACGTGCCAAAGCTGTGCAGTTATGGTTGAAGGTAGTTCATTTACACCGGTAGAACTTATATGATAAGAGACAAATTCAAGTGAAAGTGGAATTCCTGAACGTGCCAAAGCTATCAGGACTACATCGGTAGCTTGAGTTTGTCATTGACAAGTTTAACCTTGATACGCCTCCTTGTGAATGTGCCAAAGCTGTCATAATGAGAAACGATCAGGACCAAACCTAGGAGTCACAGTGAGTGTGATTGACAATGAGTTGTCTACCTAATGAATATATGTATGTAGGCAAGAACGTGACAAAACTGTGAGACGAAATATATTCATGGGGTCCACTTCCCATTATGGAATTCAATTTAATTATTGAATTCTCATTTTCGTTGGGGATTACGGTATTACGTAAAGTAGTGGGAGGCACTGCTAGGTTAAAAATCCTTAACTTATGCGGTGTGTAATATTATGTAAATTGTTGCTCATGTTGTTCTTATTCTATTAGTTTGATAGAATTAAACTTTTATCCACTGCAAGCATATTATATATGTTTTCTGACTTCAATTATGGTTGCAGATTTCTAGAATAGGTTCTAGATTAGAATAGATAATGATATAATCCCTCTAAACATAATAGTTTCTTATGCAGTAAAGATTGACATGAATTGGCTCATGTCTCGAGATTCTTCACTGGCGTTAAGAAAACCCCATTATATATTTATTTATCTAATAATGATATTTCTTGGCTTTAGTGACATTCAGAGGTCACGTGTCAGACACAATTTATTTTTTGATTATTTGCAAATGTTGTAAATAATTGGAAAGTAAATAATAAAGCTAAAGAAAGAAGATGTGTATAGTTGTGTATAGAAAATATTGATTATCATAATACAACAACTGTAGATATTGGATATCAGATCTTCCGTCTAATTATTTAAAATATTTTTGATGATGATTTTTTCGATATTTGATATCAGAACTTGCGACTATTTGATAGTTACTTGTTCTTTGTAAACAATTGTTACATATTTTAAAATGACTGGTAGTGTCATTAACGAATAGATAAACATTAATAAAAATATTCGGTTAAGTAAATAACTTAGAACATTATTTTATGACATTTTATCTCTTAAGTATTGGATGATTATACCAAAAGGTAAAGGATGGTCTGATACCATATCACACCACATATCCTTATCCATTTAATGAATATTGTATTCGGGAAGGTGATTAAATCTCATTTAACCAGTAATTGTCATTGGACCGAGAAATTTATTGAACTGATACATTAGATGTATGTAATTTAATGAATTGTAAATTGCTTAAGGTAATTTTCTTTACTTCGTAACTTAGTCAATGAACTGTCGTGACTTAGTTACGTGTTTATGATGAAACTGGATATAATATTTTGATTGGTTCAAAGATATTCGATCTGAAGTTTTGAAAATTGTATCTTTAAAATTCATCGTGAGTCTTTGAATTGTTCAAAGATGTTTGATAGGATCAAACATATGAATTAATGGTAATTAATTCAAAGGTTATTCGAAGAATATAATTCTTACATCAATATTATTCTTCCACGATTCCATATTGATGGAATTGATTAATGGAAGAAATCGAATCTTATACGATTTGATTCGGCGGATATTGAATGTTACCGAATTAGTTTCAATACTCTTGGGGTTATGCTCCAATAACACTTATTCATCCTTTTAATTTAGGTTCCATAGTTTCTACAGTTACGTATATGATGTGTATAAGTAGAAAATTTGAATCTTGAAATGTTTGAGATTTGAATCTATCTTTTGTATAATAGTTATATAATTGAACTGTACTTGCGCCTCGAAGGTACGAGTAGACGTTTATCATTTATTTTATTTAATTGAATATTGTTGGGGTTGGTGCTCAGAACGCCAATTCCAGGTTGTATTTCTTTATGAATACTATTGTAAAACGTTATTATTATGAATAATATATGCAGTTTCTATAATATGATGTATATTTTAAAATGGTAAAGACGTAATGACCTTAGAATGACAACGTCATGATGCTGTTGCAAAAGGTTGCAACTAACATTGAGTTGTATCACGACATTGTCATTCTCAGAAAGTTCGTATGCAGGACAATCCCAAATCTTTAAATATCTAGACTTGGATTTATACCGTATCATATTTGATATGGGGTCATAGAAACAGCTTTCGATTGAACCCTATTAAATATGTGGGCAATAGTAAGAAAAAAGTAACCTCAGAGGTAATATAGAAGATCCGTATAGCTCATCATGGAACGTACCATATCCAATAAAGTATGATTTCTTCGCTCAGCATACCATTATGTTGAGGAGTTCCTG
Source organism: Zanthoxylum bungeanum (assembly GCA_019454045.1). Lineage (NCBI taxonomy): Eukaryota > Viridiplantae > Streptophyta > Magnoliopsida > Sapindales > Rutaceae > Zanthoxylum > Zanthoxylum bungeanum. Next base: position 41,370 of record SKCR01022964.1, on the reverse strand, counting down.
GTGGGCTATATTGGGCAAGAATCCCATTCCCCCTTAAATAACTTATGAATTTGTCACTTATGAATTTGTTTAAGAATATTTTGAACTTGTCAAATGTTTCTGATTTATGTCTCATCAAATCGACATATCCATATCTTGACTTATCATTTGTGAAAGTCACGAAATATGTTGAACTATCATGAGCGGTATGATTTAATGGACCACACACATCACTGTGTATTAGTTCCAATAAATCTTCAGCACGGTGTCCAACACCAATAAATAGGGGCTTCATCATTTTTCCTTGGATACATGACTCATAAATTGGATAAGAATCTAAGGTAAAATCTTCAATCAAACCATCCTTAAATAATTTTGATTGACGTCTAACACCTATGTGGCTCAATCTCACATGTCATAATTCAATATTATTTAATTCAGATCTTTTATTTGTATTTTCCTCTATATTAAAGACATCTCTATATGTTTCCAAAATATAGTGACCGTTAGATAAAGAACATTCACATATCAATTAGTTGTCTTTATCATATAAACATAAAGAACCATCTTTAATATTTATTTTATATCATTTTTTATCCAATATCGGTAATGATATTATTTTTCTGATAAGAGAGTGTACATAATAATAGTTATGTAAAATTAATTTACATTCATTAGGGAGATCTAGAACAACTATTCATATGGCATTGACATCCAATGTCTTGCCATTGACAACTCTAAGCTGAATATCCCATTGGTTCAACATTCTTTTAACCCTCATGACCTGCATGGGATTTCAAATATGAGTGGGACTGCCGGTGTCTAACACCCATCCACTATTTGCATCTAAGGCTAATGAGATGTCAATAATAGGAAAAATACAAAGTGTATATGAGGGTCCTGCCTTTCCTTTCAGCTCTTAACAATCTATCTTTCAGTGTCCAGACTTCTTGCATTGTAAACATTCATCACGAACTACATGCGGTCTTGCAGCTTTGCACTTCTTTGAGTTTTTCTTTGATATCTTCTTCTTCCTCATTTTGATTTTCATAGACTTCATAGAAGTCTTTGAAGAGCTTGCTCTATCATGGAGATACAAAATGGGATTGTCTTTCCTCAAATCATGCTATAGATTTGAAAAATCCGCGCTAATAGATTTACGAAAACCATCTACAAAACAACAATTAAACACTAGCAGAATATTTTCCATTTCAATATAAAAACACTAATATGATTACGGTTTTTGTTTTAAATCTATTAGTGCCCTCCCACTACTTTTCATAATTCTGTAATCTCCCTTAATGGAAAAATGGATATTTGACTATCAAAATTTCATAGCAGAAAGTGGATCCCATGACATTTACTCCAACCTCACAATAATGACGGCCTTGGCCTTCATAAGCTCATTAGGTAGACCTCCAAGGTCAATCACATTTTCATGTGACTCCTAGTTTGGTCCTAAACCATTTCTTATCCTCACAATAATGACAGTATTGGATTAAGATGTGTTCCAGGTGTATACTTGTCAATTTGCACTAATGAACTTCGTAAGTACACTCTCACAATAATGATGGTATTGGGTGACTACGTTAACTCATCACGCTACATCTAATATTTTACGAGAGCGACCTATGTTTCGAGTACTTATACCCTCACAATAATGACGGTATTGGGCATAAGTCGTAAGAACTCATTCATCTCCGTATTGAGAAGACGCACCATCTAATAATGCTCCAACATTACTAATACTATTACATAAAATAAAGTAATCACCTAATCACGAGAGATATAAGACAATCAAGTCAATAAAATGCTTGGGTCAAAATAAAATTTTTAATTTAAAAACATGCAATGCATATCCAATATGTATGCATAATTAAATTAAAATTACCGAGGCATAGATTCAAATACATGTCAAACATGCAACATGTATTGTGTGGTCAAGACCTGCGCTGATACTGTTGCGCTGATATCGCGCAGTGGAAATGGGTCTAACCCATGGATATCTAACATGGGTGTAATTTTAAATAATTTAATGGAATACTATATTCCATTACGAATGTATAGGAAAAAATTGGGTTGAATTCGAGTCTGAAAACTCAAAAATTGGATAGAAATAAGTTTCAGCACTCGCACACGCTATAGTGCGACGTGAACAGTGCACACACGTACTGTGCACCCAGTGCGGATTCCCTTTCTCTGTCTTTATTTTTTTTATTTCCATTGAAAACAATCAGCCCTTATTCCATAAGTTGGAATGAGAGAACTCATTCTTAGGGTTTTAAACCCAATTAATTTCAACATTCCCTAAATATTTTCAAACACCAAAAATTTATTTTTAACATCAAAACCATCAACACATGTTATAGAATAAGAATCATATTTTTTAAATATCAAATACATTTCAAAAATATAAATTTATTCAAAGTATGCACTTGGATAAATTTGTAATTGAAAACAGAAACCAAATTAGAATCCCATAATGAAATGAATCATGAACAATTCTAGGTCACCCAAAGGTGGTCAAGTGATTCTAGAATGGTATGCTTAGCTCCAAGCTATTATCTAGAGTTCCAAACTCTAATTTTATGTCTATGTCTAACATAAACATTTTGACCCAATTACAAACATTGTGTTTATACTTCCAAAGCATCATAACATAATTAATTAGCCTAATTTCAACATCAAGCTATGTTATTATATAGCTAATACATAATTCATCACTATATGTCTCACTAATGATAACTCAGTAATGAAAAACATAGCTTTGGAGAAGATCAAACTTACCTAGTAAGGTTGATTCACAGATCTAATTTACTTCTCCTTGTTGAAATGTTGTGGAGAATTTCCAAAGTTAGCAAGCTTAACTCCAAGATCTGATCTTGATTCCAATGCTAGCTAGCTTCACTCCAAGATTCAATCTTGATTTCTCCTAGTTGAAATGTTATAGACATCTTCCAAAGCTTCTCTAAACCCTTCTATAACTTAGGCTAATTTCTACAACTCTTGCTTGTTTTTAGCTTTCTAAAGTTTGATTAAAACCTTACTCAAACTTGCTATTTATAGCAAAACTTATGCTATTATTAATTAATAAAATTTCTAATCAACTTTTATGTGGACTTAATTTAATTTGTCCAAATATGTATAATTAGATGTGACTAATCATATTTGTCTACCACTTTGATTTAATTCAATTAAATCAAGACAAAGTTTAATTAATGGATTAGTTGCATGTCTACCAATTTGATTTAATCCAATAAAATCAAGCCAAATACACCTATTATTACATATTTATAATTACCAAAATATCCTCAAATGATAGAGATATTTATGAAATTATGACAAAGTCATTCTGTAATTTTGGATTAATCCAATTGGATCAAAGTAAATAATCATTGTTATCTAGTAACACTTAATTATTTTAGTTGATAATTATAATATCAAATATTATTTATTATCAAATATTATTTATTATAAAAAATTATCGGCTACTCAAGTGCTTAACGAGTATATTTCATATTAAGGGACTCTCTAAGTCCAGACATGTTCGTCATATAAGCCTAGCTTATATGTACGCAATTCAACCACCTCCGAATTTGCGAAGAACACGGCGACCTTTTGGAACAATACAAGTCGAGGTCATCACATATGTTTAACAATCCCTCTGTCGTAGGCTATCGGAGCTGTGCTTAGGAAATATATATTACACCGTCAAGTTTCCGAGTTGCACATCTCATGTCGACTTTCCACGATTCTTTACAACTAATTAGAAATCATTTTTTATATATGCGATGAACTCTATGTGATCGGATTTGGCCAAAGTCTTATGAATTGTGACTTACTCACATGGATACCTAAACCCCTTATGGTACACATACGGGCCGACGGATCCTATCTTGATATATATTTGATTAACGAGTGCATCAGTCCACAGCTAACGAACATCTAGCGGTCAGACCATGAAAGGTCTCTGACATACATGGCATCAAAGTGTGAAGGATCACACACAAAATAAATATTATCCTATAGTCAAAGAATCACATATGCTGCTCGACTCGAGGAGATTCCAATTGACGGTGGTGTGTACTTCCAACTATTAGGAATCACCTATGAGTCATTCAATATTTGCTCCAACAAATACCCACATGTCTATACGAGCTTTACTCGCTCATGTTACATCGGGTTACACCATTGGAATTCCAATTCCAATATATGACATGTGCCGGTCTTCTAGGTTATAAGAATTCGACCGTATTCCAAAACCAACGACTAAGAATAATTTATAATAGTAATATTATCCCAATATCGAACCACCCAGTATCCAATATTACTACATTACTATTTTACGGTCGATGTCATTCTGAGCATATTTATATCTATATCAATCTAATATGCATAATAAAATTACCATTAGTAAAGGTTGAAATGAAAAAAAGTAGTTATTTTATTAGTAAATAAAATATAATGCACAATACACTATTCTGATTGGCGCTCCAAGCACCAGCAACAATATCATCTTCCAACAACCCACTTTTGGCCTTTCATTCATGCCATTTTCCACAAGTTTTGCTCTCTTCAATTCTTGTTAGTGAAGGGTGAAATTTGTGGCTTCTTCAAGTGATAAGTGAGGTTTATACCCACTTATTCCTGCATTTTTAGCTTACTATTTTGTTAGATTCAGTATCATTTAATGTATTTGTAGTTTGTTTTATGTTTTATTTATGGAAATCATTAAGACATGGATCGTGGAGCATTTGTACGTGTTTTGGGACCTTACGGACGCATCAGAAGCACATGGGAAGAGTGGAAAACGCAGGAAACAACATACCAGAATTTAATCTGACGCCGCTTATGGGCACCACAGCGCCTCCTCAGCAACTTACATACATAATTCCCGCAAGTTTGGCGTCGCGACGCCACTTTTTTCGACGTCGCGGCACTGCGCAGACTCTCAAAACATCAATTTTTAGGGTTTTACATGCACAAGGACTCCAATACTTTTGTATAAATACATAAGCTCGTGCAAAACCCTGAGGAGGAGGCTAATACAAAACTAAAGACTCAAAACACATATTTTAGAGAGATCCAAGGAAGAGGATTGAACAGCACAAGAAGAGATGAAGGTGGTGATGTTTGAAGACGAATGGATTCAATTCAGGTTTAATCTTCTAGTTTTTATCTTTAAACTCTAATGATTTGCATTATGTTCATGACATTATTTTCATTGTTTTTATCTTTAGTCATGAACTAACTCCATAATTCTAGAGGATGATATAGCCAATGGTTGAACCTATGTATTGATTTCCAAATTGAGTTTTATGAAATTATAATTCAGTTTATTTATATTCTCTTTCATTTAATGCTTCTTATTTATTGGCCACAAACTGAGATGATGAATGTTTAGAATCTATCGCTCGGGAGAGAGGGATTTTGAATAGGATCTGGAGGATATAACTTAGGAGTTTTATAGAGTTCAGGAGAATCTATAGTTCCTTTGAAGTCATTAACAAAGAATCACAAAGCGTAATGAGTTATTGATTACTAGATTTTTATAGGGATATCGAAGTCCGTAATTGATAATATTTTCACTATTTCTCGGGAGAGGGAGTTGAATACTTTAGGATTCTTGACATATAAACAATACAACGGAATAAGGATTGAATGGCATGATAAATACATTGGGGATAACTAGGTGAAATCAGACTTTAGAATCTCTCTATTCATTGGATTATTTTTATCAACGTTTTAATATTTCGTTTCTTTAGTTTTTAGTTTTAATCTTAATTTAATTATTTTCTAAATAAAGTTAGGAGTATCAATTATAGTATTTAGTGTAAGTTAATTACAATCCCTGTGGGTTCGACACTCTTTCACTCATCTTTACTAAAACTTGACACCGTACACTTGTGGCACGATATAAAATATCACAACAAGTTTTTGTTGGGGTTGGTGCTCAGAGCGCCAATTCCCGGTTGTATTTCTTTATGAATACTTCTGTAAAACGTTATTATTTTGAATAATATATGCAGTTTCTATAATATAATGTATCTTTTAATATGGTAAAAGACGTAATGACCATAGAATGACTAGTCATGGTGCAGTTGCAAAAGCGTCGCAACTGACATTGAGTTGTATCATGACGTTGTCATTCTCAGACAGTTCCTGGTCAAGGTTTACACTACTTGGTCAGTATAGTAAACCCGTTGAGATCGGTACATGTCGTATACAGGAATATATAATTCCAATGGTTTCTCAATGAACCATAAGTCTTGGAGACTAGTATAAACGTGTAGGTGTTTATAGCGGATAAATATTGAATGACTCACCGAAGATTCTTAATGGATGGTACACCAACGTCAATAAGAATCTTATCAGGTTGAGTAGCACTTGTGATTCTTAGACTTGAGATGCCACTGTGGGCACATGAGACATCTTCTACACTTAGATAGCAGTCACGTCACCGATCTATTAAGATCAGACCTCCGCCTGTTCGTTGGGTGTAGATAGATCCTCAGGGTGTCCTGTGTGTATCGAGAGATAGGATCTGTCAGTTCTGTGTATCAGAGCATAGGTAGTCCATATGATTAGCAATCAGATAAAAATCATGGGCCCGTGGTACAATTTAGAAGTTAGTTCTAAATGTTCTTTTTTGAGATTGCTAATAGAATAGTTGACTGGATAATCCCTATAGAGATTTGACGTTTACATCTATATCTCTGGGATTTATCCGGATACCTGTGACGGAGGAATTATACATTTTCCATGACCTCGACCTGTATGATTCAGCGAGTTTATCTGTGATCGTCATAATTTACGGGTGGATAAATTATGGACACGAAATTGGATTTCGTGACGGATATGCCTGAATCTAGAGAGTCTCACTAATGAAATAAACTCGTAGAGCACTAGGGCAACATTTATAAATAATAATGATTATTTATAAAGTCGTTTAAAGGTTAAACGCAAAATACTTGTGAAGGGACCCGATGGTTATTTCCTCAATTTTTGTGTATTTGCATTTAATAATGGATTAATTCAAATACACATTAATTAATTGTCAAATTGAGTTATTTGACTAATATAATAATAATATATATGTATTAATATTTAATGTAAATATAATACATATATTAATATATTTATATTTAATAATTAATTAATTATTTAATTGTTAAATGATTAAATTAATTAAAATATAAATATCTTAAGCTTATGATATTTGTTTTAATGACCAAGTTGCAATTGTTGACTAAGTTGAAAATATCATTAAAGTGTAATGATAATTATTTAACAAGTTGGCAAGTTGATTTGCAATAAAGCAAAAATTAGATATTTTGATATTTGGTATATACCAAATTCGGCCAAGGCCAAATTGAAGGGTATATATTATTTTGTTTTTTATTAGGGTTTTATCATAATCAACACTTTATCAAAACTCCATTAAAAGAAAGAAAAAGAAGCTAGAGAGAAAGAAAAGGAAAACTCAAAGAAAGATTGGATTTAAGTAAGTATTTCCATCTTGCTATTAGAGATAAAAATGTTCCTCTTGTTCTTGGCAACATCTTGTGATGTTCTTGAGTTTTTTCTATTCTTTATTCTTTGTACTTTTGATGGTTGAAAGTTTGATGAAGTTGTCATGCATGTATAAAGTTGATAGAATGTTACTTATGGACTAGTAAGCATTCTTTTCATGGTTTTAGAAACTTGTTGCTAATATAGACTTGTTGACCCACTCTTAAATGACCTAGATTTGATCTATAGTTATTTCATTGTGTTGAGACTTGATTTAATGGAAGAAACATGATTGAAACATTGGATTTAACTAATTTGGTCTAATTTGTCCAATTTGAAGAAATTAAAAAAATTAGGGTTTAAGACCACTTCCAAATTTAGGGATTTTCATTTATATGGTGTATTTGGATGTATATATGGTACATATAAAATATTATGTTGATTGGATTTCATTTGCATGTGTTTTGAACAATGTAAGTGCAAAATGCACACTTTGGTGCCTAAAGGATGCTCAAGGCTTTAGGGTTAATTTTGGAATTTTTGTTGCAATTTGAATTTAAATATGTATGACATGTTAAATTCATATTAGTAATGATTTAGAATCATTCAAAATTGTTTTGAACAATTTCGGATTAAAATAAAAAAATGTTATGTTTAAGGGCAATTCGGTAAATTCACATAAATTTGATTTATTATGTTTTATTTCATAATTTAATTATTGGAAAATTAAATAAATAAGTTTATTTAATTAATCCGAGAAAAAGTTTTGAAATCAGAAAATTTTGATTTTCCATTGTTCCCCTGCGTTACCGGATTTCCGCAATAAAACCCCTACAGTTTTTAGCGCCGTTGTCGGGGATTGTTAATTTAATTCACACTAATATTATTACAAAGTAATCTTAGCTTTAATTTAGATGTTTATTTTATATTTTTAGTTTATCTTTGTTTTTGTTTTATTTTATTTTTTATTTTTATTTGATTATTTTTTTCTGTCTTTTGTGTTTTCGTGGATACGAAGATCAACAAGTCTCGACTCACTCTTGTTTGATCTTGAAATAGATAGAACAACGAGGAGATGAAGGAAAGAAAGAAAAATTGAAAAGGATGCAATAGCAGCTAAAAATAGAGAGAACAATCCATACTAGGTGGCAATCAGAGATCACTTCGAGCCGGTCATAGATGATAATTACTCTGGGATTGCGCATCCACAAATCAATACTAACAACTTTGTGCTGAAAGCTTCCTTGATCAACATGGTGCAAAAGAATCAGTTTGGGGGTTCAGCTGTAGATGATCCTAACATGCATTTAAGGATGTTCCTGGAGATGGCAGACACCATAAAGATGAATGGCTTGACTAAAGAGGCTATCAAGTTACGCTTATTCACATTCTCTTTAAGGGATAAAGCATGAGATTGGCTTCAATCAATACATATGGGAAGTATCATGACATGGCAGGATATGGCCATGAAATTTCTTGAGAGGTTCTTTCCACCAGCTAAATCAACTCAACTTAGAGCAGAAATTAGCATATTTAAGCAGCTGGAGACTGAGAATCTGTATAAAGCATGAGAGAGCTTTAAGGATCTACTCCGGAGATGCCCACAACATGATTTTGTAGATTGGGTACAGATTCAGTTGTTCTATAATGGGCTGAATGGTTCGAATAAGACTATGGTTGATGCAGCAGCTGTGGGAGCTCTATTCAAGAAGTCAGCTGAGGATGCCTATAATATGCTAAAAGAAATGTCCATTAACCACTTCCAATGGCCAAGTGAACACATTACGGTGACCAATGTGGCTGACATATATAAATTGGATCCTCTTGTGCACTTACAACTTAGATTTCAACCCTATCAACTCATGTAGCAGCCCTAACAAATCCACGAGTATAATCATCTATTGAATCTGCGGTGGCTGCAAATATGCTGTTATTGGAAGGAGACCCGAGCTTTGAGCAAGTCCAATATGTGAACAATCGGAACTTCAACAACTATAGAGGCAATCATGTGCCTAACTATTATCATTCGAAGTTATCATATGCTAATACAGAGAATGTCTTGCAACCTCCTTATGGCTTCAACAGTCAAAGAACTGAGCAGAAAACCTCCTTAGAAGACCTCATGAGCATGTTTGTTGCTAAAACTTCATAGAGGTTTGAGAATAATGAGTCAAGGCTGAATAATATTGAGACGCACATGGGTAATATCATAGCAACAATGAAGTCTTTAGAAGTGCAAATAAGGCAGATTGTTTCTTCTATGACTAATCAACAGAAAAAGGTATTTCCTAGTAATACTGAAGTCAACCCCAAGGAGCAGTGTCAAGCAATAACCCTCAGGAGTGGAAAATAGACTAAAGACACTTCTTAGGACCAAGGAAATCAAGGCAAAGTAGCAGCAATTCAAGAGGAAATAGTAACAGAAACATAGAACAGTACAACAACTCCTCTATATAAGCCACCACTTATCCCGAAGACACATTTTCCATACCCTCAGCGCTTTCAAAAGAAGAAGTTGGATGCTCAGTTTGCTAAGTTTCTTGATATCTTCAAGAAGATCCATATCAACATCCCCTTCGCAGAGGCATTGGAACATATGCCTAATTATGTGAAGTTTATGAAGGAGATGATGTCAAAGAAGAGTAAGCTAGGAAATTTGAAACAATAACACTCACAGAGGAGTGTAATGCCATTATACAGAAGAAGCTTCCTCCAAAATTAAAGGATCCGGACAGCTTTACCATTCCATGCACTATTGGAAATCGATACTTTGGTAAGGCACTATGTGATTTGGGGGCAAGTATCAATCTCATTTCATTATCCATCTACAAACAGTTGGGCATAGGTGAGGCGAAGCAAACCACAGTGATATTACAGCTAGCAGATAGATCTATCACCTACCCACGAGGAATAGTCGAAGATGTGTTGGTTAAGGTGAATAAGTTTTACTTTCCTACAGATTTCCTTGTTCTTGATATAGAAGAGGACTATGACGGCCCCAATCATCCTTGTGAGGCCTTTCTTGGCAACCGGCAGAGCGGTCATTGATGTGCAGAAAGGTGAAATGAAAATGAGAGTTCAAGATGAAGAAGTCACCTTCAGTGTTTTCAAAGCCATGTCGAGTCCTCAAGGTGATGCAGAATGTCACATGGTAGATATAGTAGAGAAATAAGTTGCAAACACACAGGGTGAATCAGTACTTCAGCAATCTACAAGCATAATACAGCTGTGCATAAAATAAGAATCTTCGCAGCCGATCCTGAAATAGATTCCAAAGCGCCACAAAAAGAGGAAACGAAAAGTCAGTGCTCACTTGAAGATGATCCTAGCGAAACTCAAACAGTGGTCAATTCAATTTTGCCACATGTGCAGCCCTAAATTTTAACCTTCAATAGTTAAATTGCCACAGCCCGCCAAGCTATCTTTTCCATGTCATAACAATCAGTGGATACCAAAGAAGAAGCCACCATGATCATTTAGGTGGTTACGTCTGGCTGAAGACGTTAAACTTAGTGCTAGCGGGGAGACAACCTTTGCAGTTGCATTTGTTTATTTTTTTTTCTTTACTTTATTTTTATTTTATTGTGTGCTATTTGTTTGTTTATTAGTTTGCATGTGTATTATACAGATGTTAGCGCAAACCACACAGCCCGCACAACCAAATTCTGACCAACAAGAGTCTGATCAACTCCATACACGTAGTTTGTTCCTTACTTTTGTTTCTTTATGTTTATCTTACATTGAGGACAATGCAAGTTTTAAGTTTGAGGGTGTGTGTATGTAGTGATAGTTCCTGCTATATTTATATATATATTTGTTTTTTTTAAGTTCTATGTAGTAAAGCATATGTCTAATGATGAATTTTGTCTGTTTTAGATGAAATCTTAGAAATAATAAGTTCCCAATTTACTTTTATCTGAAGCCTTGAGTAGGTGATCTAAGTCAGACTCGTAAGCACTTAATAATAGGTCTAGTAGTTGGCAAATTGAATAGTTGAAGAAATTGCTTGATGATGAAAGACCATTTGCTTAGATGTCTATCTCGATTTTCTAAGTGTTATGAATATTGGTATGGTAAAAACAAAAGAAAATAAAAAAAATTGAAAAAAAAAATTGAAAAGAATAGTTAAACTACCTATAACCGATAAGCCTGAAACTACCCATGGGCGAGTGTTAGGATCACTATGAGGAGAAATTCTACCTTAAAGGGTAGGTGTGATGAAAAAAAATATATGAAGAATTGAAGAAACAAATCGTACCATACTGAACACAGAAAAGGTAAATACGAAGTACTTTTGAGATACCTAGGTTGATTTGACCCATCGGATTTTTCGAGACGAAATCATTGAGTTAGCTTACTTAGGAGTCGAGTTGTGACCAAACCTTTACACACACACACACAGTGTGAGTTTGACTTAGATGATTTATTCAAGAACTTGGATTTGAGTTGCATTGCATACTTTGAAGGTTCTCTAATTTCATTGATAAGCATTCTTTGAGGACAATATTATGTTGTAACTATCGGGACTGTTTTTTTTGCTTTTATAATTTTTTTTGCATGATTGTGTGTGAATGACGTTATGGGTGTCGTCGCTGCAAGCCCTCACGAGACTATAACTCGTCCACTAGGGTCGCCTAGGGGCTTAAAGGCTTATTGCATACGCTAAATGCAATCGTGATCCCTATGAAATTGGCCTAGTTAATTTTGTTTATTTAGTTTTATTTAGTTTTTTGCTCGGGTATAGAAAAATCTTAAGTTTGGGGGTGTTTGATAAATGCAGTTTATACCCACCTATTCTTGCATTCTTAGCTTACTATTTTGTTAGATTCCGTATCATTTAGTGTATTTGTAGTTTGTTTTATGTTTTATTTGTAGGAAGCATTAGAACATGGATGGTTGAGCATTTGTACGTGTTTTGGGACTTACGGACACATCAGAAGCACACGGGAAGAGCGGAAATGCGGAAAGGAAACAACATACCAAAATTTTATTGGTGTGCAACGCCACTTATGGGCACCGCGGTGCCTCCTCAGCAACTCACATACATAATTCCCGCAAGTTTGGCGTCGCGATGCCACTTTTCGGCATCGCGGCGCTGCGCAGACTCTCCATAAACTGTTGGGTTGGTGCTCAGAGCACCAACCCGGACCGTATTATGTATGATTCATGAATACGAACATCCTCATTTTCCATAATATACTTATTTATGGTTGCACCTCTTGTTTTATATACGTATTCGATCTGATTAAGATTAGATTGAAACTAAATGTGGGTTAGTGATATGTATATATTAGACAAAGGCCTGATAATATATAATGCAGTACACAGTTACAAGGTAGTTTGTAATTGACATTGGGAAGTGTCACTGCTAAATGTATATTATCAAACATAGTTCCTGGTCAAGATTTACTAACACGGGTCGGTTAGTCAAATTCGTTGAGACCAGTACATGTCGTATATCGAGACTTGGTCCGATGGTTTATCCCAATGAACCATGAGTCTAGGGAGACTCGTATAGATGTGTAGGTGTTTATAATTGATAAACACTGAACGACTCACCAAAGATTCTTAATGGATGGTACACCAACGTCAATAAGAATCTTCTCGGGTTGAGTAGAATAGTGGTCTTTCGACTTGAGATACCACTGTGGATGTATGAGACATCCTCCACACTTAGATGGCAGTCACGTCACCGATCTATTTAGATTATACCTCCGCCTGTTCGTTGGGTGTGGACCGATCCTCAGGATATCCTTTGTGTATCAAGATAAGATCCGTCAGTTCTGTGTACAGAGCATAGGTAGTCCATATGTGATTAGCAGTCTGTTAAATCTATGAACACAGTAAACTTCGGAAGTAAGTTCCGAATGTTATTTAGAGATTTCTAATACATATGTCGACGAGATAATACCTATAGAGATTTGATGTTTACATCTATATCTCTGGTATTATCCGGATACCTGTGACGGAGGGATTATACGTATGCAGTGACCTCGACCTGTATGATTCAGGTAGTTTATCTGTGTTCGTCATAATTTACGGGTGGGTAAATTATGGACACGAAATTGGATTTTATAACGGATATACCTGAATCTAGAAAGTCTCACTAATGAAATATACTTGTAGAGCACTATGGCAACTTTTATGAATAATGGTGATTATTTATAAAGTCGTTTAAAGGTTAAACGAAAAATACATGTGTTGGGACCCAATTATCATTTCCTAATTTTTGTGTATTTGTATTTAATGTTAGATTTTATCAAATACACATTAATTAATTATCAAATTGAGATATTTGACTAATATCATAAATATATATGTATTTGGATATATATTGTAAATATAATACATATATCTAATATATTTGTATTTAAATAATTATTTAATTATTTAATTGTTAAATAATAAAATTAATTAAGGATATAATATATTAAGTTTGTGATATTTTGGGAAATGCTTTAGTTGCCATTATTGACTTGTTTGAAATCATTAAAGTGTAATGATAAAAGAAAATGCAAGTTGATAAAGCTTTAATTAAAACAAAAGCAAAATATCTAGATATTTTATTTATTTCTTCTCACCACATTCGGCCAAGGCTTATTTGGAGGAGATATAAATTGTTTTGTTTCAATTTTAGGGTTAAGACAAGTTCATTAGACACCAAACATAATACAAAAGTAGTTGAGAGAAAAGCTTGAAGGCTAATGGAAGATGGCTTGGAAAATCATGGTTTTGTAAGTTTTTTCTTCAAAGTCTTCAACATGAAAATTGTTTCTAACATGCTTAGCATCATTTTATGTTGCTTTGGTGTTGTCTCTCTTCTTATAGTTTGTGTTTATTTTGGTTGTGAACTTTGATGAAAGATTGATGCATGTAAGTAAGCTTGAAATGGTTTCAAAGCTTTGCTTTTTATTTTTGGAAAATCAAGTTGTCATTCTAGAGCTGTTGAGCCACTCCTTAGTGACCTATAATTGTTCTAGAGTTATTTCAAAGTGGTGAGGCTTGTTTGATGAAGCAAAGAATGAACTAAAGTGTTGGTTTTAAGTTTTTTGACCTTCTACCACCTCTGGGCTTTTCATTTTTGTTGTGTATTTGGATGTGTATATGATTCATGTAAAATATTCGTCTGGTTGACCCTGATCTGGTCAGACCTCGTCTGTTCGGCCCTTGTCTGGTCGGACCTGGTCTGGTCGAATCTCATCTGGTCGGACATGGTCTGGTCGGACTTCATCTGGTCAGCCCTCGTCTGGTCGGACCTCATCTGGTCGGACATAGTCTGGTCGGACCTCGTCTGGTCGGCCCTAGTCGGGTAGGACCTGGTCTGGTCGGATCCCATATGGTCGTCTATGGTCTGGTCGGACCTAGTGTGGTCGGATCATGACCCATGTGGTCAGCATGACCTCATGTGGTCGGATCGTGACCTCATGTGGTCGGACCAAGACTTCATGTGGTCGGACCAATGGCATTTTATAAAAGAATAATCTCTTGTATATTCCCTTAGCGCTGCTTACACATCACAACCAATATCCATCTTTATAACTTAACTATTTAGCTCTCTATTTTCTTACTAAGCTTCAACTACTTAAGGGTTATGTTCTTTCAAGTTCTCACATCTTTGACTATCTAAGGGGCTTAAAACTTCATAATACAATGTCAAATTCTTCTTGTATCTCTTGCTAACTAGTTTTATCTACTGCATGTCTTTTGTATTAAGAAGGTTAATTCTAGGTAGCTTCCTTGGAATCCTCCTCATTTGGATAATAACTAAGAAATAAAGTTCTTAAGCAGAGCTTAATTATATGTATACTTTTGCTTAAACTGTATTCCATTTCTCGATGTTAATGTTGGCGATTTGGTTCTAGTTACAGTTCATACTATGTCTGTACTTTATTTCTATTGCTCTCACAAGTTCGATTACGGTGTTTTTCACTAACTTGTTCTCCATATCCGGTGGTATGCTAGGGTATTTCCCCCCTTTATTGCTTCCATAGTTTTGCTCTATTGAGTTTCATTATTCAAATATTGCTTACTCAATATTCTCTCATATTGTCACCGAACCTCGATAGTTCATCTTCTAAACTTTGACTTATTGACCTTCTTGACTTCTCTTCTGATCTTCTTCTATACCCGGAAGTTTCGTGGTCTATGTCTCTGTTTCCTTACCAGAAGGATATCATCTCTACATGTCTCTAGCCATGTCTAACACTATTCCTTTATATCCCAGTCACTACTGAACTAGTACTTTTTATTGCTTCATCTAAACAACTTTTTTTTAAATCTCTCACTTAGGGCTATTTTCCTCTTCCATTCTACTCTTGTTCTATATTCAAAGGCTTTATGTTTCGATCTCCTTTCACTATACAGACACTTGTTTCTAGGAGTACCTCGAGGTGAATATCGAGATCCATCTTTGTTGTTATTATCTGACGAGGGCTGGGAGAGTGGGGCCTGTCATGGAGTTTTCTAGTTGCAGTGTTCTCACTAATTACCCGTGCTGCGGTTGCACGTGCTACTTATTCATAAGCTTAGGACTCTCTTATCTGCATATCTGGTGTTAGCTCCCAGACTTAGGTACTTCTGCTAAAACAATCTGAATTATCTCTTTCAGCTTTACTTATAATTTACCTCTGGCTATTAATCATACTACATCCTACTAAGAACCTCCATAAGGCTCATGCTCTCTCAAACTCGTATCGTACTCCTACTGTTATTCTGCCTTTCTAAATTTTGCTATGTTACTTGACTTTCCTCTTTATCTCATTTTCTTGGATCTCTTAAGTCCGCACTTCCTTGGAAATTTCATATATTAATACATGTTATGGTATCGTTACCAATTCTTTAGCTTGGATACTACATTTTTTACTAATCGTGTATAAGTTGGGTATCTTTCTTCTGTGTTGCTATACGTTGCTTATTTTGATTCCTTACTCTTTTGAACCTTTACTTTCTTGGGGTTTATTGGTTCTTTTATTCAACTACTTTGCTATTTTTTGATTTGTCCATCTTATCCCACGTCTTTCCTTTCTTATTCAAATCCTTGCTAATCTCCAAGTCGAGGGGTATACACATGCTTCCCACTTTTGGTTGAGTGTCTATATATATACTGATGTAGGGTTACTGGAAGGAAGAATTATCATTCATATTGCTGAAGTTGTATCAACTATTACATGCCTTACGGTTCCTTAATCTTGATCAATCCCTCCGAGGTCTTCACTGACATTGCTGTTTCCAAGATACATTATCTATGTCACTATACATACTAAATTCTCTTGTTATTTTATGTTTCTTTTTTAATTTGTTCATATTCTACCTCTTGGCTCTAAGCCATACTACTGAGGCTAATGGTGGTTCATTCTTCTGGCTACTTCCTAGATCTCTGCTTTCTATTCTAATTACGGGTTGCAACTTTACCATCTGATCTTTCTGTCCGTACTTGTACTTTTGGTTAAACTCTGAGTGTTTCTCATCTCATAAGTCTGTTCTTTTGAGCTCACGTGGACTCCTACTGGTATTTGCCTGATCTATGGGTTTTTCACAGGTATTACTACTTATCCCTTCTTGACTTAGGTCAGGTTCTTTTTTTCTTTTTCTTAAATCCCCTTAGTTCTTTCATGGGTGGTCTATCATTTAGTGTTTTCTGTTTCTGTCTTAGGTTAAATTTTCTTCAAATTTTCTTACGGTTATCTTTATCTAGGCTGGTATAGAGTGGGGTAGGAATTTATATCTCAATAGGTGCCAGCGTTCTTATTCTGATACTTTGCATCCTGATATAGTCTATTACTCATGTAAGGTAGGTATGAGATAGATTCTTTCAAGACCGCTTCTTTGTCTAGTATTATTGCGAGATGAGTTGACTCATTTAATTAACTAAAACTCAATAATTAAACACAAAAATCAGATTTGAAAAACTAGTGAGTTATACACCTAAACAGCCATTTCTTGAAGATTAAGTAAGTTTTCCTAATTTACTAAGGGAGCTTGCATGCTAAGGAACACTAAGACACAACTTAACACATAAGGAACTTGATCAAAATTTAATTTTCAAGCACTCTTACCCTTTAACCATATCTGACTTTCTTTCTTTCTCTTCTTTATTTATTTTTTATTTTTTATTTTTTTACGTTGCAAAATAAGGACTCAAGACTGACCGAAACTGAAACAAGGACTGCCATGTTAATATGAATGCAAAATACGTGCAGTTTAATAAATTAAGTATGCAAGCAAAATATGAAGAGAATTAAGTATGCATGAAAAATATAAAAAAGGTTGTGACCGAAACTGACTCAAAGATTGAAGATGACGCTGACTGTTGACTTCAGTTTACATGCAAAATAACTACGTGACAAAATAAGCAAAAAAGATTGATCATCGGAACAGAGTTAAAATAAAATAAAATAAAATAAAATAAATATTCAAATACAAGAATAGAATAAGCCTTGATCGTTGAACCCTAAGAAGTAACACCATTGAGAAGTAACTAGCGGATAAATAAAATAAAATATTATTTTATTTTTTAACTTAAAAGTATAAAATAAGTAAAAATACAGTATTCTCAAAGTTCGTAATTATCATAGGTTCTGACACTATGTAGAATCTACCACGATTAATTAAGACAATTCTTAATTAATGTGCCTATGGATTCTCAACAAGCAACCTCAATATTAAACAATTATAATATAATACAGAATATTAAAAGTAATTACACGAAATCAATACAAATATTTTGATGACGAAGTAGAAAACCCGGGCGAGTAAAAAACTACTCCGGGTATCTCGGTTACCAGTCCAAAATCCATTATAACAGAGAAATATTTACAGCAATGGTAAAATACCTATGGTGGCAACTCCACCGACTCTAATACCTCTAGACTGCAAGAACTCGAAGAAGTCATCGAGCCCGTACCCCACAGTTTTCTTCAGAACCTATGAAGTCTCTGAGCGGATCAACTCTGCAACTTTGAACATCGGAACTCCGAATACCAATATTCCTCCTAGAGAACTCTGAAGGATTAGGAAAGTAGGTTTGATTTGTGTTGATGGTTTAACAAGGATCAATCTCACCACAAAACGCGAAGACAGGAAAAAAAAAATGAAGCCTCCAAGGTGAGAAAAGAATAGGTTGAAAAGTTATGAAGGTTTGAAGCTTTTAGGGACTATGTTTTCAACATTTGGGGAATGTGGTTATAATGTGTTTATATAGGTAGGGCAAAAGATAGGCTTCCCAATTGCAAAATAGGTTAAAACGTGTCCAAAATAACTCATTTCCGCACGGGCGTTCAAACGCCACTCGAACGCGTGTCGAACGCGTGCTCTCTGGAAGGTTTCGTTTGAACGCATACTCAAACGCACCTCGAACGTTTGCTTTCTGTAATGTTTCGTTCGAACCCAACAACGAACGTGACACTAACGCCACATGTTCGAACGCTGCAACGAACGCAACATTAAAGCACGTTTGATCTTCATGCACAGCTTTGCCAAATACCAGTCCAATTGCTCCAAGTTCTTCAAGACTTATTACAACTCAATTGAACTTGTTTTGTTACGGACATTGCCAATAAAAATGGAACTAACAATCTCCCCATTTGGCATTCTGTGACAAAACACTACCTATTATAGAGACTACGATAAAAGATCCAAAAAGAAAAATAGGCAACTGCCAACCATCAAGACAATGACTTATTACAATACGACTCGATCTAATACCTTACCAAGTAGTCTTGAAATCAATGCCACCTCAGCTACCAACTCTGATTACCTGAAACATCCACAAACAACAGCATACCGTGAAAAGCACATGGAATATAAAGAAAAGTTAAAGCATATTAAACTCATAAAACTCTCATGCATATACAGGTAGATATCCTACTCCCCCTTAAATGGAGATATCACACTAAAGGATGCTCACACTAAAGGATATACTACTCCCATATTAATCCTCAAACTACTCTTCCTCTTTTTGTCACAAAATGACAAAGGATAAAAGTATCAGGATAAACAACACATGCAAGAGACCATGCAAACAGAACATACTCCCCCTCACTAACAGGCCTACTAAGTTAGCAGAAATGTAGGCATTGCATTTTTGCATACCAGCCCGATGATGAGCCTCGTATGGAGGCACGACCTTTTAGTCGCGGAAGTCGCGGGAAACGGATGTCGGAAGGGAAAAGTCAGGAATTGACATTTTGGTGGATTTTATTCGCTCGTTTTGCTTCAGGTTCGTCGTCGCCTTTTCCATTTCAGAATCATCATTCGCTCGGAATCTTATCCTCGCTCTTTCTCACACCTTTTCTCTCTCTCTAACTTTCCATGCTTATGACCCTTCAACTTCCATGCAAAATAAAAATCACCAACCAATTAAATAAATTCAAATTAAATTAAACCATTAAAAAAATACCACCAATTAAATAATAACTTTAACAAAAAAATAATAAACAAATAATAAACACACAAATAATTGCCCTTGCCTCCACGTGAATACAACTTGCCACCACCTTTCTTTTTTTATTTTTATTCAACAAACACAAACTAAAAAAAGCCAAAAACCCTTACACATTTCCTCCCTTTGTGACGTGAAAATCCCCATTTCTCAACGACACCAATTGTCTTCATCTCCCTTATTCCTTCCTCTCCATCACCTCACCGAATTTCCCCTAATTGAGGCCGGATTCTTCTCCTTCAATCACGCTATTCACGGACGGCATCTCCATCAATTATTGACCCTCATCATTCGTTCATCATCAACAAGCTCTTCACGCCCAAGGACTGGACGACCCATCAACAAAGAACCATCTTCACGCCCAAGATCCTTCACAGCAGCTCCCTCTCTCGGCCACAGACCCAACATTTGCCTCACCTCATAAGGACCCATTCTTCACGTGCAACCCTAGCTGACTAACGCTGAAGGAACAAAAGACAACAGCCCCTACTCACGATTACACTCTCCACGCTACTGCCCCCCTTATCACACAGCAACCCCTGCCTCCCTCTGATATTCGTGTTGACTACCTCTCAACGCATCAAAAAACCCTCATCTTCAACCTCACACCAACAGCCCCTGGCCTTCACTCAACAGCCCCATCATGCCACAACCTGACTCTCGGCAATGAAAAACCCTAAGACACCAACAACTAACTGATTTCATTAGCCCTTCAACGCAGATACCTTACCCAAGCATCCCTCTGATTCAAACCCTAACACCACACTCACGCCACTGACCATCATCACCATCCACGGCAAACAACCCTAGATCACACCATTTTGCACCCCTTAACGCCATTAAGCCACTGACCAAATCTCCTATAATACTCGGCAGCCACAAACTTGCACTCTCCATGAACCAAGCCTCCACGCACACACAGCCCCCTCCCTCACTGACCTACAAACAGACGAGACACTCCATGAAAAAACCTTCCAGCAGCCCCCCACATGACCACGTGAACTGCATATTGCCCTCTCAAATTATTCACGCACGCACTAAGCCCAAACTGCCCCCATGCACGTGGCATGCACACGTGAAACAACCTCTCCAAACTGCCCTGAAACCGAGCCCATAATAACCCACAATTGAGCCTCCATGCATACGTGAAAAATCATCCAAAAAATAACGGCCAAATAATCCAAGAGAGAGAATGAAAATTGAGTTGAAAAACAGAGAAAATGGTAAACGAAAACTGCGAGTGAAAACAGAGAAAACAGTAAAAACAGTGGACCCGTCGAAAATGGACAAAACAGCAGAAACGGTGAACCCGAACAAAACAGCGAAAATAGCAGAAACAACAGATCAGTGAGAACAATGGAATGATAACCCTTCCGGCACCGTGAAACGCACTCCCGGAAAGCGACTTAAAAGGTAAGACCTGAGGGCACCCTTTGTTAAATTTTTTTTGTTGTTCCGGACACGGCGTACTCGGTTGACGTGGAATACGTCCAACGGGTATGCGAGGTCCTACATTGAGAACAGCCAAATTCCTTGGCCACATGTTTATTCCGCATGTGTTAATTTATGATATTCATGAGATTATGTGATGTGATTTTGGGTGAATGGAATATGTGTTCTTTTCTGTGGTATATTGGATGGAAACCCGGACATAAATTCCATAACCGAATCCGAATGGACGGTAATATGGTTTGCACTCGGGATACAACGCCCCGTACCACTTAAAAGACCCACATATTTCATATCACTCAAATTTGTATTTGAGCATGACTAGGTTATTATGTTGTTTTATTTCGAGCATGACTTAGTTCATTATTTTTCACGTTAAGAATTTAAGTTATGTTATATTAGATTACCATTCATGTAACATGTTTGATGTGTGATATTGTATGCTTGCCGTCATGAAAACTTACCTTTGAAGCATGCGAATGTTGAGTAGACTTGGTTAATATTGCACAAATCCATTCATTACAAATGACATAAGTAAGGGACCATTCCGAACCCAACGGTTGAGGTCTTCCCTTGCGAGGGGTGAGTGCGGCCTTAAATCTTTGTCCCGGTTCACACGGGTGGCGACTCCATGTTATTCCGTACTCCAAACCGGGCCGCGAGCCCGGAACAGCGTCGTCCATTTTCTGTTGTCTACAGTCTGGCGACTCCATAGGGATAGAGAATCGGCCCCGAAATAATGTTTGTAATGTTTGTGATTTGTGTTTTAATTAATCATGACTACTGTGTTTTGCTTGTGTTTTAGACCGTTGTCATTTGGATTTAGTTGGACTCTTTGTCAAAAGATGTGAACTCGTTGGGCCATTTAAACCGGGACAAGTTCATGTCCTTTTTGACAATTAGGCCAAAATTTCTAAAATGCCGATGGGCCAGTTTGAGTTTGTGCCTTTTATCATTTGAAGTTATTTAGTTATATTATCGCAAAATGTGAACTTGTTAGGCCTTTTCAACTGGGGCAAGTTTGCACTGCGCAATAGTGTGATTAAATACTTTAAAATGATAACGGGCCAATTAGTGTAAATATTTTATGAGCTTGTTTATTTGTATTGCACACATGTCATGCATACATGCATCATGTTAACCCTTTGTGTCTTAAAAGCCATCATAGACTCCCGTTGGGTTGGGAGGCAGAAAGGTTTGTCAAGGGATCATCAACCAGTATGAGCAAATCAGCCAACGAGGAATCCCGCCTAGGTCGATTGGAGATCAAACTAGCCGAAATGTTGAGCAATTGCAAGTTTTGACCAATGTTGTGGCCAGTTTGACTGTACCCCGTGTAGCCAATGACAGAGAGTTGTGCAACCAGAATAAAAGGATCATTAGGGAACCTTCAAGGACCGAGCCTACTTCCTCAGAGATTGCCCCTATCAGAAACAGACAATTTTCAAACTTGGGTAAACCTCTGTCAAAAGTGTTTGAAAAATTGAAGATGCAAGGAGAATGGGAGTTAAAGGAAGAATGATTGTTCTACCTCTGAAGTCTGGTACAGACTATCCCTGGTTGTAAATTTCAGCACATCAGATGGCTGATGCATGGGCGACACTAGCCGCGACTTGGGAAAATCCAGAGAAATTGGTGATGAGACCATTTGTGCTGACAACTGCAAGCAACCAATGTATGAGACAGAAATGATATCGGATGTGAAAGTCGATGACGAGAAGCCTTGGTATCATGATATTCAGAAGAATCTGGAACACAGGAAATTCTCAGAAGGAGTAAGCAGGAAAAAAGACAGAAGATTGGGAAACAAGGTAGTGAGAATACCAGATTTGGGAAAGGAGGAGTCCACTGAGTCGGTCGACATAAGCAGATTGAAGCTGCACTTTGCTGGGAAGAAAGAAGACTGAGCAATCACCAAGGAAATTGGTGGAAGACCTAACCCAACGGGATAGGAAATACATACATACATACACGTAACTTGCATTCTTGTTTTGTGTTTTGTTTTTACAGATTTCAAACAGATGGGACCATCAGGGGCGACCAAAGACACATGGCGCCAACGAGCACATGAGGAGCCAAGCCATCACGAAAAGGGAGTATCTCTACACTTGCATACTTATATGAACACATCTTTATTCTGTTGTTTTGTATTTGCAGGTTTTTTTTAAAAAAAAAAAAGCGGCAAAGATCAAAAGGGGACACAAGCAATGAGATGACATTGAAGGCACATTAACAGATGGATTTCGGTCATGTCTGGCTGAAGACAATGAATTTAGTGCTAACAGGGAGGCAACCCATACACTTTGTTGCGATTTCTATTTTCATGTTTTGTGTGTACATGTTGTAGAGTTTTTAATTCTGTGTGTTATTTTGGTAGGTAAAGGCGAAGACATAGCATTTTAAGACAGAGGGAATGGTGTTTGGCAATCACAAAGATGGGAGCTAATTCATTAGTGGTGACAGAGTAAGGAAAGAATTCATGAGACACACCTTAATGAATTTATACCAAGCGAGCAACGTATTGAGTACACAATTCATTTACCTTAATTATTGCTTTGGCTTTGTTATTTTCTGTTATTTTCATAAGTATGATCCATACTTTTTGACCTTTCGTGACTTGTTTTGGAATTTTTATAGACAGAATCTATAACTTTTGGGACCTTTCATGACACGTTGAGGTGGAAGGGATCCACAATTTTTTGACATTTTAGGACTTATTTTGGTATTTTCTGTTATTTTCGTGGAAAGAATCCACGGCTTTTTGACATATCACGATCTCCTTTGTTATTTTATGTTATTTTCGTGGAACGAATCCACAACTTTTGACATCTCACGATTTCTCTCGTTGTTTTCGCAGACAGGATCCAGTAACCTTTTTGACTTATGACGACTTCTTTTGTGGTTTAGCTAACCATCTTTATTGCAATTATTGTTCACCTCTTTTGCAGGTCCTATAAATTCAGCTTGGCATTGCTCTCCTCAACACGATCAGACATATATCCAAAGTAAAAGAAAAAAAATGGAAGCAACCTCACAGCAGCGAGTTAAGAAAATTTGTGTTTTCTGTGGATCCAACACTGGTAATAAACCAGAATTCATTGAGGCTGCAAAGGAATTGGGGCGAGTCATAGCTGAGAAGAACATGCACCTAGTATATGGCGATGGCAATCTTGGGATAATGGGAATCATTTAAAAGCCGTTCAGGAAAGGGGCGGTCATGTTTTGGGAATCATTCCAAAACCTTTGGCGGACGAACATTTGATTGGACCAACAAATGGAGATGAACGCATTGTATCAGGTATGTCTGAACGACTCCATGAAATGATCAATATTGCTGATGCGTTTATTGCGTTACCAGGTGGACTTGGTACCCTTGAAGAAATATTCACGGTAGCATCATGGGCGCATTTAAACATTCATCGGAAGCCCATTGGAATACTCAACATTGAGCATTTCTTCGATTTTCTGTTTGTGTTTATTGCGGAAGCCAAGAGACATGAATTCGTCACCAAATCTGTGGAAGATATTTTCTTTACTGTGGCAAAGCCCGAAGAGTTGATTGACCAGATCCTAACTTTTGAACCGAAGCTCGACCCCGTTCTCTCCAAGTTGGACTGGACAGACAGTGATCCTAGTAAGAAGCGCAGACTGGACATTGATTTGAATCGGTGATGTTTCCCTGTTGACCAGGTAGTGTAGGTATGAGGCCTATTTGAAAGTTTGTGTTCTATTTTAATTATTGAAAAAAAAATGAAAAAAAAAAAGAATGAAAAAAAAATAAAATAAAAAAAAAGAAAAAAAAAAGAGAATGAGAAATCTTTGATAATTAGACATATGTCCGGTGATGACATTGAATGTTATAGGGGGAAACCCTAGAAACGATAAGTGCGAGACACGCTCTCTTCCGGTATCCTGAATGGATTGATCTCAGTTAGACTCACGAGCACTTGATTACAGAATCCTAGCAGTAGAAACCTGAGTAGTTATCGAGGTGACTAGTTGAAGAGATGATGTATTAGTGAATGACCGTTTGCCTGGGTGTCCACCCTGGTTTAGTGATGCTATGATATATGATATGGTTGGAAATAAAGAAAAAGTCTCTGAAAAGAAAATATGAAAGAAAAAAAATAGACCGCCTATAACCGATAAGCGTGAAGCTACCCATGGGCGAGTATTAGGACCACCATGAGGAGAAATGCTACCTTAAAGGGTAGGTGTGTCAGAAAAGAAAAGAAAAAAAGAGAAAAAAAAGAAGAGAAAAGAAAAAGAAAATGAAAAGAAAGAGACAAAAGAAAAAAGATGAAAACCATATCTTGTTGAATATGCTGAAGTAATCACAGAATGTGATTAAGACATCCAGGTTGGTTAGACCCACTGGTTCGACTCTCTGAAACGAAATCACCAAGTTGGCTTACTTAAGGACTAAGCTGCGAAATAGCCTTAGCACACACACACACACTAGGAGTCTAGTTCAGATCACCTATTCAGACGATCAGAATTGAGTGTATCAAGTACTTTGAAGGTTCTCTGGTTTTGACACGAAGCATTCGTTGAGGACGAAAATATGTTTAGCTATTAAGATTGTCTCGAGGAGAGCAATATAGCATGTTGAAATAAATCATTTGCATCATTATCAATCTTTACCGGGTACGGCACTCTGTGGGTTGAGGCCCATGTCAGCATCAGTTTAGGCGAGGCCCATATCAGCATCAGTATCAGTTTCGGGATGAGTCCCAGGGCCGAGGCCCACATCAGCTTCAGCATCAGTTTTCAGAAATGAGTCACAGGGTCGAGGCCCACATCTGTTACAGTATCAGTTTTTTGGACGAGTCCCAGGGTCGAGGCCCACATCAGCATCAGTATCAGTTTCAGGGATGAGTCCCAGGGCCAAGGCCCACATCAGCTTCAGCATCAGTTTTCAGAGATGAGTCACAGGGCCGAGGCCCACATCTGTTACAGTATCAGTTTTTGGGACGAGTCACAGGGTCGAGGCCCACATCGGCATCAGTATCAGTTTCGGGGATGAGTCCCAATGCCGAGGCCTGCAGCATCATCAGTATCAGTTTGGGGCGAGGCCCACATCAGTTTCAGTCCTAGGGCCGAGGCCATATCAGCATCAGCTTGGGGGCGAGGCCCACATCAGCATCAGCCGAGGGCCGAGGCCCATTTCAGTTTCAGTTTGGGGATGAGTCCCAAGGTTGAGGCCCACGTCAGAATCAGTTTTTGGGATGAGTCCTAGGGCGAGGCCCACATCAGTATCAGTTTGGGGCGAGGCCCACATCAGTATCAGTTCAGGGTTGAGGCCCACACATCATCAATGTTGTTTTTGGGGATGCGTCCCAGGGTCGAGGCCCACATCAGTATCAGTTTCGAGGATGAGTCCGATGGTTGAGGCCCACACATCATCAGAAAGCCGAGAATGGCAATCCGAGAATGGAACAAGGTTCGAGAATGAACAATCCGAGAATGGAACACAGCTCGAGAATGAACAAGCCGATAATGGCAATCCAGAATGGAACATGGTTCGAGAATGAACAATCCGAGAATGGAACACAGTCTGGGAATGGACAGCTCGAGAATGAGCACGCCGAGAAAGGTACGCCTGGAATGGCACTCCGAGAATGGAAATTTGATCCGGGAATGGACAGCTCGAGAATGAGCACGCCGAGAAAGGCACGTCGGGAATGGTGACGGTTCGAGAATGGACTTCATCATACCACAACACAACAACAGCTCGGGAATAAAGCCCACATTCAGTACAGTTCAGGAATAAAGCCTGCATCCAGTTCAGTTCAGGAAGAAAGCCTGCATTCAGCTCAGTACAGGAATAAAGCCCACATTCAGTACAGTTCGGGAAGAAAGCCCACATTCAGTACAGTTCGGGAATAAAGCCTGCATTCAGCTCAGTACGGGAATAAAGCCCACATTCAGTACAGTTCGGGAATAAAGCCCACATTCAGTACAGTTCGGGAATAAAGCCTACATCCAATACAGTTCGGGAATAAAGCCCACATTCAGTACAGTTCAGGGACAAAGCCCACAGTTAACACAGTCAGGGAACAAAGCTCACTCTCTACAACAATTCGGGAACAAAGCCCACGGTCAACATAATTGAAGGAAGAAAGCCTAGGGGAATAGAGTCTTACCTCTCAACAGTTCGGGAACAAAGCCCAGGGGAATAAAGCCTCATCTCAACACAGTTTGGGAAGAAAGCCCAGGGGAATAAAGCCCTATCTTGACACAATTCAGGGAACAAGACCCTCAGCTCAAAATGGGAACAAAGCCCAGGGGAATAAAGCCCTATCTTGACACAATTCAGGGAACAAGACCTTCACATCAGATTCGGGAACATGACCCATGAAGACGAAATCCACAATTCGGTATCAGATCAGTTTTGCCAGGTATGACACGACCAACTCAATTCTCAATTATCAACAATATTTTGGGGATGCGTCCCCGGGCCGAGGCCCATTTTGCCAGCGGTATTGGGATGCGTCCCAGGGTCGAGGCCCCCGTTGTCGGTTGCAGTTATTGGGATGCGTCCCAGGGTCGTAGACCCACTGCATCATATATTCCATTTTGGGGATGCGTCCCCGGGCTGATGCCCATTTTGACAACGGCATTGGGATGCGTCCCAGGGTCGAGGCCCCCGTTGTCGGTTGCACTTATTGGGATGCGTCCCAGGGTCGTAGACCCACTGCATTATATATTCCATTTTGGGGATGCGTCCCCGGGCTGAGGCCCATTTGGTCAGCGGTATTGGGATGCGTCCCAGGGTCGAGGCCCCCGTTGTCGTTTGCAATTATTGGGATGCGTCCCAGGGTCGTAGACCCACTGCATTATATATTCCATTTTGGGGATGCGTCCCTGGGCTGAGGCCCATTTTGTCAGCGGTATTGGGATGCGTCCCAGGGTCGAGGCCCCCGTTGTCGGTTGCAGTTTTTGGGATGCGTCCCAGGGTCGTGGACCCACTGCATCATATTTTGGGGATGTGTCCCGGGGCCGAGGCCCATTTTGTCAGCGGTATTGGGATGCGTCCCAGGGTCGAGGCCCCCGTTGTCGGTTGCAGGTATTGGGATGCGTCCCAAGATCGAGGTCCACTGCATCATCACCTCAGCTTGAAGCAGCAGGAAAGTCAGGTGGCAGCTGGCGAGCCAGGTAAGTAAAAATGCATTGCACGAACTTTGATAGGATTGTCACTGGCACACACTGAACAAATCCCATCAAAGTGGGGGCGACTGTAGGCATTGCATTTTTGCATACCAGCCCGATGATGAGCCTCGTATGGAGGCACGACCTTTTAGTCGCGGAAGTCGCGGGAAACGGATGTCGGAAGGGAAAAGTCAGGAATTGACATTTTGGTGGATTTTATTCGCTCGTTTTGCTTCGGGTTCGTCGTCGCCTTTTCCATTTCAGAATCATCATTCGCTCGGAATCTTATCCTCGCTCTTTCTCACACCTTTTCTCTCTCTCTAACTTTCCATGCTTGTGACCCTTCAACTTCCATGCAAAATAAAAATCACCAACCAATTAAATAAATTCAAATTAAATTAAACCATTAAAAAATACCAAGCAATTAAATAATAACTTTAACAAAAAAATAATAAACAAATAATAAACACACCAAATAATTGCCCTTGCCTCCACGTGAATACAACTTGCCACCACCTTTCTCTTTTTTATTTTTATTCAACAAACACAAACTAAAAAAAGCCAAAACCCTTACACATTTCCTCCCTTTGTGACGTGAACATCCCCATTTTTCAACGACACCAATTGTCTTCATTGACCGGCGTAAACACACACGTATAACGCAAGCGTACGTATCGTTCAAGTAGTATAAAAAGTATCGATCCCACGAGGACTTAATACCTAAGTTATTAATTTAATGAGGTTAAATGATTACTAGTATCTAACAGTTTGTTTAATTTGATTTGAAATAGCGACGATTCTAAATTTAAAGACAAGTAAATGAAATTGTTTAAAGGTAGATTTTAAGAAAATTCAATATTAAAAACTATCTAGGGTTGTGATTTATTCCAATATTATTTAAAGATGAAGTAGTTATTTTATAGTTGGGTAAAATATTGATTTATTAACCTGGAACACTAATTTATGTAAAAGCCTCTTCCGATGGTTAATTACAAATACCTAGTATAATCCAATTGAACCATATGTCTATGTCAACCAAATTACCTAGATTCATTAAGATTAAATTCCAATTATGGCTACCCTCGCCCGACAGGTATATTCCTATCCTGTAAGGAAATCTATTAAAAGGGTTATCTATCCTTAAGGAAGATCGTGGGCTATTGAGTCTAAGGTTTTAAACTTAAAATCCCTATGTCTAGTTCATTTTAAGTTTACCTAATCAATTTAATTAATGGCCAGTTAATTAAAGAGCATTAAGATTAAGACTCAATAAATATTTCTTTATATTACCCAAATTATAATCTAACCCTTATAAACCCGTGATATTGAATTTTATCACAACCCTAGATACTAACTTAGTTATGACACATAACTAGGGCTTAAAACTTTTAAAAGAGTTATAATAAAATTGCATAAAGTGAATGCGGTAAAATAAATGCTGAAAGTGAAATAAAATAAAATTGCTAAGATAAAAGGAATTACTTCTACTAATACTGATTAGATTTCTCCCATAATATAATATAAGCTTTGCAAAATATTATTAACCAGCCATATAGGCGGTATATTGATTAATCAGTTAAAAACAACCAGCCATAAAGGCGGAATATGAAAACAACCAGCCATAAAGGCGGAATCATTAATATAAACCAGCCATATAGGCGGAGTGAAAATAACCAGCCATAAAGGCGGAATATGAAAACAACCAGCCATAAAGGCGGAATATGACTTTTATTACCCACCGACCAATCTGGCGGTATCTTGATTAAGTCAATTTAAAACTTGAATATATTATAATTATGGGAGAATAATCTAAGAAGTAAAAGTAAAAGAATTACCTTTTACCCTAACAAAGGGACGTTACCTCCTCATTATGAGTAGTATAAACTGTAAAATAAAGAAAGTAAATTATTATTACTATTAAAAAGTAATTACAAAACTTGAATTTAAAGAACTAGAGAGAGAAACTCTCAATTTAGAACTAAGAAGTGAGAGAAAATGGTACACTGAATTATGAAAATTCGATCTCTATTTATAGGCTCGGATAAGGCTCCAGCGTCGCGACGCCCAAATTGCACTAGCGTCGCGACGCTGGGTACAGTAGGACACGTGTCACGCGCTGGTTGGCTGGCTCAGAATCTTATCCGATGACGTGGCACTGTTCATGACGTCATTGCTTGCGTCACGATGATGTGTCAACTGTTCATGACGTCATTGCTTGCGTCACTCTGATGATGTGGAAGGCGACGTGGCGACACGTGGGGCGGTGGCCGTCAGACGAATGAGAGGTTGACACGTGTCGCTCTGTGATTGGCTGATGCTGACGTGGCATGTTGACTCGGTTGACTTGCTGACGTGGCGGCTGATGTGGACGATGATGTGGCGACACGTAGGATGACACGTGGGGCGGTGGCCGTCCAAGCAATAGATTTTGACACGTGGCACGGCGCATTTTAGCATCTCCGTTGTGATGGTGACACGTGGTACGGCTCACGTTAGCAAAGTCAACTTTTCTCAGATTCTGATTTGTGGACCCGGCGCATGTTAGCAGATTCGGCGCACGCTGGGCGTCGCGACGCTGAAGGTCTGGGCGGCGCGACGCTGAAATGACGATTTTGCCCTTTTTGTCCAACTTTGTCCAATTTGCCCCAAAACACCTCCAGAATGTCCTGAAACTTTATTTATCTACAAAACAACACAAAATATATCAAAACGTTCATAAAACTCAAGAAACTATACAAAATATTAAGTTAAATGAGTGGGAAATAGTGATAGAAATACCACTCATCACACCCCCAAACCTAACATTTTGCTAGTCCTCGAGCAAAATACAGAATAAATAACATAATAAAATTTAACTAAGCCATTTTCGTAGGGATCACGATTGCATTTAGCGTATGCAACAAGCCTTTAAACCCCTAGGTGTCCCTAGTGGACGAGTTGTAGTCTCGTGAGGGTTTACAGCAATGATACCCACAAACATTTTACAAAAGTAAAAAGGTATTAAAACTAATGCACACAAATACCTAGTATCTAACAGTTTGTTTAATTTGATTTGAAATAGCGACGATTCTAAATTTAAGACAAGTAAATGAAATTGTTTAAAGGTAGATTTTAAGAAAATTCAATATTAAAAACTATCTAGGGTTGTGATTTATTCCAATATTATTTAAAGATGAAGTAGTTATTTTATAGTTGGGTAAAATATTGATTTATTAACCTGGAACACTAATTTCTGTAAAAGCCTCTTCCGATGGTTAATTACAAATACCTAGTATAATCCAATTGAACCATATGTCTATGTCAACCAAATTACCTAGATTCATTAAGATTAAATTCCAATTATGGCTACCCTCGCCCGACAGGTATATTCCTATCCTGTAAGGAAATCTATTAAAAGGGTTATCTATCCTTAAGGAAGATCGTGGGCTATTGAGTCTAAGGTTTTAAACTTAAAATCCCTATGTCTAGTTCATTTTAAGTTTACCTAATCAATTTAATTAATGGCCAGTTAATTAAAGAGCATTAAGATTAAGACTCAATAAATATTTCTTTATATTACCCAATTATAATCTAACCCTTATAAACCCGTGATATTGAATTTTATCACAACCCTAGATACTAACTTAGTTATGACACATAACTAGGGCTTAAAACTTTTAAAAGAGTTATAATAAAATTGCATAAAGTGAATGCGGTAAAATAAATGCTGAAAGTGAAATAAAATAAAATTGCTAAGATAAAAGGAATTACTTCTACTAATACTGATTAGATTTCTCCCATATATAATATAAGCTTTGCAAAATATTATTAACCAGCCATATAGGCGGTATATTGATTTAATCAGTTAAAAACAACCAGCCATAAAGGCGGAATATGAAAACAACCAGCCATAAAGGCGGAATCATTAATATAAACCAGCCATATAGGCGGAGTGAAAATAACCAGCCATAAAGGCGGAATATGAAAACAACCAGCCATAAAGGCGGAATATGACTTTTATTACCCACCGACCAATCTGGCGGTATCTTGATTAAGTCAATTTAAAACTTGAATATATTATAATTATGGGAGAATAATCTAAGAAGTAAAAGTAAAAGAATTACCTTTTACCCTAACAAATGGACGTTACCTCCTCATTATGAGTAGTATAAACTGTAAAATAAAGAAAGTAAATTATTATTACTATTAAAAAGTAATTACAAAACTTGAATTTAAAGAACTAGAGAGAGAAACTCTCAATTTAGAACTAAGAAGTGAGAGAAAATGGTACACTGAATTATGAAAATTCGATCTCTATTTATAGGCTCGGATAAGGCTCCAGCGTCGCGACGCCCAAATTGCACTAGCGTCGCGACGCTGGTACAGTAGGACACGTGTCACGCGCTGGTTGGCTGGCTCAGAATCTTATCCGATGACGTGGCACTGTTCATGACGTCATTGCTTGCGTCACGATGATGTGTCAACTGTTCATGACGTCATTGCTTGCGTCACTCTGATGATGTGGAAGGCGACGTGGCGACACGTGGGGCGGTGGCCGTCAGACGAATGAGAGGTTGACACGTGTCGCTCTGTGATTGGCTGATGCTGACGTGGCATGTTGACTCGGTTGACTTGCTGACGTGGCGGCTGATGTGGACGATGATGTGGCGACACGTAGGATGACACGTGGGGCGGTGGCCGTCCAAGCAATAAGATTTTGACACGTGGCACGGCGCATTTTAGCATCTCCGTTGTGATGGTGACACGTGGTACGGCTCACGTTAGCAAAGTCAACTTTTCTCAGATTCTGATTTGTGGACCCGGCGCATGTTAGCAGATTCGGCGCACGCTGGGCGTCGCGACGCTGAAGGTCTGGGCGGCGCGACGCTGAAATGACGATTTTGCCCTTTTTGTCCAACTTTGTCCAATTTGCCCCAAAACACCTCCAGAATGTCCTGAAACTTTATTTATCTACAAAACAACACAAAATATATCAAAACGTTCATAAAACTCAAGAAACTATACAAAATATTAAGTTAAATGAGTGGGAAATAGTGATAGAAATACCACTCATCATTCATCTCCCTTATTCCTTCCTCTCCATCACCTCACCGAATTTCCCCTAATTGAGGCCGTATTCTTCTCCTTCAATCACGCTATTCACGGACGGCATCTCCATCAATTATTGACCCTCATCATTCGTTCATCATCAACAAGCTCTTCATGCCCAAGGACTGGACGACCCATCAACAAAGAACCATTTCACGCCCAGATCCTTCACATCAGCTCCCTCTCTCGGCCACACACCCAATATTTGCCTCACCTCACAAGGACCCATTCTTCACGTGCAACCCTAGCTGACTAACGCTGAATGCACAAAAGACAACAACCCCCTACTCACGATTACACTCTCCACGCTACTGCCCCCTTATCACACAGCAACCCCTGCCTCCCTCTGATATTCGTGTTGACTACCTCTCAACGCATCAAAAAACCCTCATCTTCAACCTCACACCAACAGCCCCTGGCCTTCACTCAACAGCCCCATCATGCCACAACCTGACTCTCGGCAATGAAAAACCCTAAGACACCAACACTAACTGATTTCATTAGCCCTTCAACGCAGATACCTTACCCAAGCATCCCTCTGATTCAAACCCTAACACCACACTCACGCCACTGACCATCATCACCATCCACGGCAAACAACCCTAGATCACACCATATTGCACCCCTTAACGCCATTAAGCCACTGACCAAATCTCCTATAATACTCGGCAGCCACAAACTTGCACTCTCCATGAACCAAGCCTCCACGCACACAGCCCCCTCCCTCACTGACCTACAAACAGACGAGACACTCCATGAAACAAACCTTCCAGCAGCCCCCCACATGACCTCGTGAACTGCATCTTGCCCTCTCAAATTATTCACGCACGCACTAAGCCACAAACTGCCCCCATGCACGTGGCATGCACACGTGAAACAACCTCTCCAAACTGCCCTGAAACCGAGCCCATAATAACCCACAATTGAGCCTCCATGCATACGTGAAAAATCATCCAAAAAATAACGGCCAAATAATCCAAGAGAGAGAATGAAAATTTGAGTTGAAAAACAGAGAAAATGGTAAACGAAAACTGCTAGTGAAAACAGAGAAAACAGTAAAAAC
This sequence comes from Zanthoxylum bungeanum, assembly GCA_019454045.1. Classification (NCBI taxonomy): domain Eukaryota; kingdom Viridiplantae; phylum Streptophyta; class Magnoliopsida; order Sapindales; family Rutaceae; genus Zanthoxylum; species Zanthoxylum bungeanum. The sequence goes on along the minus strand of SKCR01022964.1, from coordinate 6,688 downwards.
AGTGGACCCGTCGAAAACGGACAAAACAGCAGAAACGGTGAACCCGAACAAAACAGCGAAAATAGCAGAAACAACAGATCAGTGAGAACAATGGAATGATAACCCTTCCGGCACCGTGAACGCACTCCCGGAAGCGACTTAAAAGGTAAGACCTGAGGGCACCCTTTGTTAAATTTTATTTTGTTGTTCCGGACACGGCGTACTCGGTTGACGTGGAATACGTCCAACCGGGTATGCGAGGTCCTACATTGAGAACAGCCAAATTCCTTGGCCACATGTTTATTCCGCATGTGTTAATTTATGATATTCATGAGATTATGTGATGTGATTTTGGGTGAATGGAATATGTGTTCTTTTCTGTGGTATATTGGATGGAAACCCGGACATAAATTCCATAACCGAATCCGAATGGACGGTAATATGGTTTGCACTCGGGATACAACGCCCCGTACCACTTAAAAGACCCACATATTTCATATCACTCAAATTTGTATTTGAGCATGACTAGGTTATTATGATGTTGTTTTATTTCGAGCACGACTTAGTTAATTACTTTTCACGTTAAGAATTTAAGTTATGTTATATTTAGATTACCATTCATGTAACATGTTTGATGTGTGATATTGTATGCTTGCCGTTATGAAAACTTACCTTTGAAGCATGCGAATGTTGAGTAGACTTGGTTAATATTGCACAAATCCATTCATTACAAATGACATAAGTAAGGGACCATTCCGAACCCAACGGTTTGAGGTCTTCCCTTGCGAGGGGTGAGTGCGGCCTTAAATCATTTTCCCGGTTCACACCGGGTGGCGACTCCATGTTATTCCGTACTCCAAACCGGGCCGCGAGCCCGGAACAACGTCGTCCATTTTCTGTTGTCTACAAGAAATAACACACGAGAAGTAAATACCCATAGAAATGCACAAAAGAAAATGATATGCAATAACATAAAGCACACACAAGCACACAATGAGTTAAACAAAAATCAACCAAAATTGATTGAACAACATTTCAAGCAAGTACAATGATACTCAGTCAGTATTCAGCTGTTTATGACATGAAATAATATGAATCACTTTAGATTTTGATAAATACTATACACATGCATATGACATAAACACTAAAGCATAACAAGTACTTGCGTGAAAAATAAGTGCACAATAAATTAAGATTTAAGATCTTATTTTATGATCGGGACACAGAAAATGAAATCTTATCTCTTGACACATAAAGTCCACATAATAGATGTTCAAACCCATCATCACTAGGACCTGAAAATAAGCAACATTGGTTGCATGATATAATATTCTCCCCATAAATATAATGAGCTCATAAATAAATATTCTTTTGAGTGAAGAGTTTTTGCCCTACTCTTTTGAATTTGGTTCATTGGCTCTTTTGCATTTGAGACTCATGTAAATTTTTTTCTTTCTATTTACTTTAACAAGGGGATAGCACAAGGTCATCTAGTCAAAGATCACATTATTTAATGAGCTAAGTATGATAGATATTAGATTGCCCATCCAAGAACTCATACATGCGACCAAGCCTTGACAATAACAAAAACGTGTATGTTAAATGCAAGCACAAGATATACCAATGGTTTTTATCACACACATACATGCAAATAGAGCACCAAGAAAAATAAGAGCATATCATCCATGCATAATCATATATCCTACATAGCAGGATCACATGCAACATTCTTTTACATACTCTAACAAGCCACAAAAAAAAAATTGGTCTTTTTCAATTTATATATATATATATTTTTTATTTTTTAGTTTTTTTTTCTACCACAAAAAAAAAAATATAAAGACACAAAACAACTTGTCAATATCCAATGGTACGTGTAGTTGTATCCGAGTTCAGATCATACTACCGTTCATTCAGAATCGACTATGAAATTTACGTTCGGGTCTCCATCCTATATACCAAGGGATAAACACAAAGAACAACACACACACACTCATATGTAGTAAAAAAAATAGACGTGCAAAAATATAAAACACACGCACGCACACATGCAATGGGAAAATAAATTCAACTTCTAAGAAGAGTTACACCGAAGTGCACTCTCATCATGCCTTCTAGGATCAAGACATTCAGAAGTATATGGGAAGTCATCTTGCTTCCTCACCCAGAATTTTTTAGGAATCTCTTCCACTTGAGAATTCCTAGTCAACAGAGTAAGTTTCTAACTAAGGAGTTGTGTTTGTTTGGTTAGTGCAGAAACTTGAGACATTAAATTTGATGAATCAAACTTAGATGGTACACTCTTAGGCATTTTCTTATGTTTGTGCAGTATGAAACACTGAGGCCTAACGTGTCATGCCTTGCCACAATGATGGCAAACAAACACAAACCTCAGATGAGAGCGAAGTTTACCCACCACACCTCTAGATCACTCTTCTCAGTTAAAGAATTTTTTTAAATCTTTTCACAAACATGGCCAAATCATGATCCGTGAGATTATCACTATCATCATCGCTTGACGGATCATGGACAACTTCCTTCGCGATCTTCATCGCTATAGTCTTGGGCTTTTTATAACCATGAAGTTTCTCTTCATATAACTGCGATTTTCCTACAAGGTCCCATAATTTAAGCTGATCTAAGTAATTGCTTTCTTCAATGGTGGTGATCTAGGTATGAACTTGTTAGGTAGTGATCTAAGGATTTTTCTCACTATCATACTAGTAGAAATAATCTCCCCTAGGTTGAAGCTTGAGTTAACGATATTGTTAATCTCAGTATAAAATTCATTAAAGGTCTCATCATCGTTCATTTTAGCAACCTCAAACCTAGTGGCAAGCTCTTGGAGTCCATTATTTTTAACAAACAATGTGCCCTCATGCACAGTCTGAAGGATGTCCCAAACATCATTGGCTATCTCACAGATTGAGATTCTCCTAAACTCAGCAGAGCACACAGCACCATGAATGGCATTAATTGCCTTGTTGTTCCAGTTGCTAGCGTCAAACTCATCCTTAGTTTATATCAGCTTATCTTTAGGGGAAGAGACCTCATCAACCATAACAACGGGAGGTTTCCACCCTTACTCTACTGACATCCAGAATCTCTCATCTAAGGATTTAAGGAACGCTCTCATGCGAACCTTCCAATGCAAATACTATGTCCCATCAAAGAAATGAGGACAATTTAAGGCTTGCCTTTTTCCCATAATTAAAAGGGTCAAGGATCGTGTTCAGTCTCTGATACCAATTGAAAGTTCGTAAATTATCCTAGGTTCTGACCCTTTGCGGAATTTACCACAATTAACTAAGACAAGTCCTAATTAATATGTCTATGGATTCTTAAAAAGCAACTTCAATATCAAACAATTATAATCTAATGCCGAATATTAAAAACAATCACACAAATATTTTGGTGACGAAGTGGAAAACTCGTGCGAGTAAAAAACCACTCCGGGTATCTCGGCTACCAGCCTAAAATCCACTATAACAGAGAAATACTTACATTAATAATAAAAGACCTATGGTGATAACTCCACCGACTCTAGTACCTCTAGACTGCAAGAACTTGAAGAACTCCTAGAGCCCATACCCCACGGTTTTCTTCAGAACCTTTGAAGTCTCTAAGCGGATCAACTCTGGAACTCCGAACGTCGGAACTCCGACTACCAATATTCCTCCTTGAGAAATCTGAAGGATTAGGAAAGTTGGTTTGATTTGTGTTAAGGGTTTAACAAGGATCAATCTCACCATAAAAACTAAGACAAAGAAAAACAATAAAGTCTTCAAGGTTAGAAAAGAGTAGGTTGAAAAATTACGAAGGTTTGAAGCTTTTAGGGAATATGTTTTCAACACTTGGGGAAGGTGGTTATAATGTGTTTATATATGTAGGGAAAAAAGAGAGGCTTCCCAGTTGCAAAATAGGTTAAAAATGCATCCAAAATAACCCAGTTCCGCACGGGCATTCGAACGTCACTCGAACGCTTGTCGAACACGTGCTCTCTGGAAGGTTTTGTTCGAACGTATACTCGAACGCGCCTCGAACGTTTGCTCTCTGTAATGTTTCGTTCGAACCCAACAACGAACATGTCACTAACGCCACACGTTCGAACGCTGCAACGAACGCAGCATTAACGTATGTCTGATATTCATGCACAACTTTTCAAAATACCAGTTCAATTGCTTCAAGTTCTTCAAGACTTATTAAAACTCAATTGAACTTGTTTTGTTACGGACATTGCCAATAAAAATAGAACTAACACATTCAATGACCAATTGAGTTAGGGGTGAGCAAAATCGGTTCCGGTTCCGAGTGAAACCGGAACCTACTTTGAAAAATTGGTCCCTAATATTTTAGAAACATAACCTACCCAATTAAATATGATAACTATTTATCGGTTCCTTATCTGTTCTGGTTTACCCTATTTTTCATTTTTCCAATATATTTTTGTTTCATTCTTTTAATAATACAATAATTCATAATTGATTTTATTTTATTTGTTCAATAAACATTAAATTTGGGATTTGGATGGGGTGAATGTACATTATTTAAGTAAGAGATTTGGACTTTCCTTTAATTTTTTAACAAAAATAAAATTTTTGATTTTATAATTTGAAAACCAGTTCTAAAATTCGGTTCCATTTCCCACCATATTAAAACCAGAACAGGACCGAAAAAATTCAGTTCCTAATATTTTGAAATCGGAACCGACCCTATAAGAAATGGTTTCGATTTCGGAACCGATGCTCACCCTAATTTGAGTATCACAAGTCAAAGTATGCAAAATCTTATATAACAACAATAAATTGTTTTAAAACAAAAATTGTCATACTAACTCTAAAACTTCAGCATTAAATATAAGTTAAACACATTCATCAATAAATTGTAAATAAAAATTAAAAAACAAGGAAATCAATTTATATAAGTCAGATAATAACGTAATAGTAAAGAAAAAGAATCAAATTACTTGACACAGTAATACAAAGTTAAAGTATACAAAATATTATATGGCAACAAATTAATTGTTTTAAAACAAAAATTGGCACACTACCTCTAAAATAAATAAATTGTACAAAAAAAAAAAAAAAAAAAAAAAAAAAAAAAACAATGAATGAAACTTTTTCTTTTGGCCAAATAGGAAAGCAATTTATATCAGTTAGATAATAATATAGAAGTAAAGAAAAAGAATCAAATTAGTTGATACATTTTGTGTTCAAAATTATTCTCTTAAAATAAAATTAAAAGTTAGCGAAAGAAGAAAGTATTAAATATTTTAATAATGATTTAATATTAAATTTTATTATTTATTTTAATAGGAAGAAACACTAATAAAATTGAATTTTGAATGACAACAAGAGTATGATCAATGAATGAAACTCCGGGAAGAAAAATATTTTTTTTCAAAGCTCAGTTGGGACACGTGTCCCAGCTGTTTCCCAACTCCTTTCGCCTACCATTATATATAATAATTATTTTCTAATCAAAATAGTTTACATTAATATCAGAGTTTATAAAATATAGTTTATATATTATGACTATAACAATAAAACAGAAATTACAGTATTTTAGGAAAGTTTATTAATTCTTGTTAATTTCACAATTTAGGCATCTCCTCGATAAGGATGACAATGGATTGAGTATAGTATAAACATGTCAATATCCGAACTCATCAATCAATAAATTAAAAAAAAAAAAAAAAAAAAAACTAAATACTCGATCATAGCATTAGGGTGTTGTGGACCCCTTTTCACAATGTATATCTAACTTTAATAGTACATGAATATAATACACATACTTGACTCATCTAACCATTTTAATAGTACATGGATGCAGTACACATTGATCCATCGTTGCAGGAATTTTTACCAACCCTACTCCTTGCTTTACTTTGAAAGTGGAGGGTTTGAATTTATGTATATATTTGTAACATTAACTTTTCCATCTTGGAAACTATCTTTGTATTTTACTATTGATTCGATTTTATTTGTAGAATTAGTGATGATTTATCAATTAAGATTGTTATAAATAATCTTTTATATTATAAATATATATAAGAAGAATTGTAATTAACTACTTATCAAAGTTTATGCATATTTGTTTAGATGGGTCTATTTATATTTCTCTATGTGTCATAATTTGTAGCTCTTCATGAAATGATAATCAATTTTGACATTTTCTAATTTCTAACATTAATAATAATTATTAGCATTTGGTTTCTCATTAAAAGTGGTAGAAAATAAGATGTCTACCCACTATTATTATATTAAAAAAATAAACCAGATCATAATACAATTTAGACATAAACATGAAATCATAATAATCGACCTGATATTATTCATGGTTGGGTGAACGAGCCGAGTTTGAAAAATCTCACCTTTAATTTTAGTATTATTTATTAATATTTTTAAAATTTTAGAAGAATTCAATTTCTTAAATTTTGAATTGATTATTCCTTTCCAAATCTAGCCCATTCATAATCAAGTGGCACCGGTGCTCCTATCGATGAAGAATAAAACTTAAGGAAAAAGAAATTTAGATCCATAGTGTTCATGGAGATGGATATAAAATCTCTTACTCTTTAATAAATTTTATTGTTTTGTTTTTTTTATTAAAAAAAAAAAATTAAGTTTGTATACAGTACAATACATTCTCACATATTATTCTTATATAAATTAAAAATATTAACCATTTAACGGTTACAAAAATAAAG